>NW_019291253.1:137678-222971 GCF_000500325.1 Leptinotarsa decemlineata
ATATAAACATATATTGTAAAATAATAGATAAGGTAAAATTGTAAAATTAATTTAGGTCAGTATACCTGTATGGTTGATACGCCTGGATGGTTTACCTGTATGAGTTACCTTTATAGCATAAATAGGATTAGCTCGCACTAGTTCTTAGTTTTAATCTTCCTCTTTGAAGATGATCACTTGGTGATCGAAACACGAGTCGAGGTGTTGAAAAAAATAACGATTTGGTATTGGGAAAAAACTCCAGTAATATTCATTACTACATCAAAAGTTCCAAACAGTGCATCATAAGTAAGTAATACCATATAATGTCAATAATAGAACTGATTAAAACTGTTTTCAATGTAAAGAAGGGCAACATTTTGAACCATATTATTACCTTTCAGATTGTGAATAATGTGAGTTCTAAAACTTAATATTAGCGATTTCTAAGAATAGTTCCTAAATGGGATGAACGTGATGAAATGCAATTCTGTGAAAATCCCTTAAGTGTTTACCGTGTTCACCGACAAAACAGAACTTTGAAGCTACTTCAAATTCGTATTTCCCCACTTAGTACGGCCGTTGATTTCAATAAAAAAGTTCTTTCCTGGAAATAAATGCTTCATACGTGCCAATCGGGACTAGCGTTAACGGTTGGGATGCTCTTTATCTGGAAGGAGTCAAAACGTTTACATGAGCTTTTATAGTCAGGTGGCTGAGCACATTTCGTTAGCAATTTTTGTGGCTGAGCTTACATGTTAGGTGGCAATGTTAACAAATTTTCCTCACTTTTGATGAACGCTGTTAATCATTTCATATTCGTCAAAGGATACTCGTCGATGTTTCGATAACCAGCAAAATTGATATTGAAATATCTCAGCTATTCAACGTGATATTTTGAAAGTACACGTAAGATGAGTTACATTTTTCAGATATGAAGTCAACTAGGAATTGATTGTGAGTTATTCCAATTTCATCATCGGGGATGGAATTCACTTTCTGAATGTTTTCAATACAACAGAAAAAAGGTCTGTATTTTTCCTTGGAAAATACCAAATACAAATCACTTTTAATATTAGAAAATGCCGAACAAAAATATTTTCATTTCACGCGGTGAATCAGTGATTTTTGTGTCTCAAAATCACTGAAGATGGAAGAGTAGAAAGCCAAAACCTCTCTTTTCAAAATAATAATCTCAACAGAGTAGATTAAACTCATTCGTGATATGAAGTCGTAACGTTATGAATGACTTCAGGCGTTACTTTACTCACGCCGGCATTTTGTTCAATAGTGAATATTATTGGTGTGTCAGCAAGTATTGTTTTTGTTTTTTGTAAACGAATTCAAAGACTACGAACACTTTGAAATATCCATTAAAGAGTCAGGTATGCCAATCCGATACGAGAAGGAGGACTAGTACAACAAGTGAGAAAAACGACATATTTCTCATGAGCGCAGAAGTTTGTTCAAATGAAGCGTGTGAGGAATATGTAATTTTCTCACGCATTGTATAGTGTACTTTTTCTACGGTTGCGTTGTTTTCAAATATTGAAAATTAAAATACATGTATAATAATACTTGTATGTCATTAACTCATTTTTATATTTTATTTAAAATAGTAATTAACAGTTATATTTGAACAATTTTGTAAAGTAATTTTTGGTAGGTTGTTTTGTTTCAAGCCAGACGGAAGCCAGACTACCTGCTTTTGGCTCTATTTTCAGGGCTCTGTAAAAATTATAAATAATCGAGATACAGTTTCATGACTCGGGAANTTCTCACTCTAATGGCGGATATTTCTCACTGCGTGAGAATTCTTTCGTTTTGAACGTACGGAAGCGATGAAAGAAGTGGCACATCGTATAGCATCCGTAGAAAAAACGCGTTTTCTTCCTTAGACCCTGAACTTTTAACCCAGGGGTTGGGTGTTATACATAAACATGAATTTTGTACTATTTGGATACGGAAGGCGTTAGAGACATACGAAGAAAATCACCATAAGCCATGTCACATAGGTTCAAAAGTGATAGATTTATCAAGTCAGACAATATTTTTTCAAAATTCTTTCGTTTCGATGGGGTTATAACAATTTTAAAGCTGCGTATTCCTCAGAGTTCAAACTGCATTTTCAGACCATGAAATCCCTTTTAAAACTACGCTTTTATCGAAACCATTTTGCACTACAAACGGTGAGAAGTCTCTCAGAAACTTCTTCGATCCATTTTATTGAAGCAGTTATCCGAGTAACCGTAATCATTTTCCATCGCTGGAGGAGATTTACGACGAGAGTTCCCATAAGTTGGCAACACTTTCGGTGCCTAAGGGTCTCTAGATAGTTTTGAATCAATATCCGGCGAGCAAACGTAAAATAATAAAGGAAATTCGTCTTCCGACCCAAAAATACCACTTTGCAGAAGTTATTCCTTCAGTCAATTTTCTCTGCCGACTTGTACGGACCTCGGGATATTGCGGATTATGAAAATCATAGAGGTTGTAAGAACGTTTGACGGAGGAGATGTAAGTAGGTTGGTGAACCACATGATTGGAGCAGATTTCGAGTCGAGCTTCACGTGAAAGCAAAGCCCTTCGTATGTCAATGTTTGTTAACGGATTTCCTCTGAGGGGGTCTTTGAGTTGACTGAAGGATACCAATTCATTTTTTGAAAGGTAACGTTGAGTAAATTGCACCGAGTGAGGTGGAAAATTGACGGATAGTCAATATAATTTCCTGGTTTCATTTGTGACCGTAATAAATATAGTTTAAAAAACGCGCTTCTCAAGAAAATCGAACTAAAAAGTAAAAATATTTTTTTAATGAGCTTAAAACAATAACGAACGAAAAATACTAGTATAATTGTGAAAAAAGCGACAGGCTTTTGATATACAAAAAATATGGCACAAAGCGCCCACGCTTTTTTCACTACTATACTAGTATTTTTCGTTCGTTATGGTTTTGAGATTATTAAAAAATATTTTTAACTTTTCAGTTCTATGTTCTTNCATCACTGTTAATTGCTTTTATTTTTGTATGTTTGCGTGCATTATGGAGTGGTGCTTGTTGGTTGAGTTAGAGTAGCTTTGAGCTAGACTTCGCCAAGGAGTACCAGAATCTCCTGTAAACTATTTTCATTTTCAAATATATCTTTGTATTGTTTTTTTTTTGTATTATCAATAAAGCCGATTTATTATTATTATTATTATTAAAAATGACCATTGATATTTTCGGTTATGTGCAGCGCCATCTGCCCGCGAATAGATCAAGCAATAATATCAATATGTCAAGAAGGTTCCGTACAGTGCCATCTGCTCGCCAATAGATCAAGCAATAATGACGATATATCAAGGAGATTACGTACGGCGCCATCTGCCCGCCAATAGATCAAGCAATAGTGTCGATGATTCTGTCAAATACAGATCCCGAGCTTGAGAGTTACAAGAAAACTGACAAACAAACATACAAGTGAACTTAATATGAAGCGTGTAATAAAAGAATTGGGTTTCACATTCTAGAAATGCCAAAATGTAACAGTTCAAAATTTTATTACACTTTAAGTTAATTTTGTATATTTTAGGTCCCCATACAATTAACGTGAAATGATATTATATTTCCTCTTGAGAACCAAATATTTCAAAAAATCTAAAAGACTGATCATGTTCCAGATTATAAAATCAACTTTCAAATGAAGACTACTAGAATTAGAGATGCAACTCAGATAGTCGACATTTTTCTCAGCTCAGTATATTTTGACTCATTCAGAAAAATATAATGTTCAATTATTATGTTATTAATTCAAATTGAAAGGGCTTTTTACCTTTCCAACCTCAAACATCTTCCAGTTTTTTGACTGAGAATTGCTTCTTTACATGATTCAAACATCTTTATAGAGAGTTAATTCTGAAATCAATTACATTTAATTTTTTTAAATTTCCACATTTTTTTTGAAGATGGAGAATCAGAAAACCAAAACCTTTTTTCCCACCAATAATTCACTCATGAAAATGAGGATGAAACACAAGCACTACAGGAAAATCCTTAAGGCTCTCTGAGAATGGTGCCTGTACGATTCACGTTGGATTTTCATTGCTGGAGATTGAATTATTTTGGAGAAACGTTCTCAGGAAGTTTATTCCACATACACGCAGCTCTCCAAATGAAAGAGTTCTTGAACAGTGAAGTTCGAAGTGAACTGAGTTGAACCTCAAAACAATGAGCAGCCACAGTCCGTCGCGTATTTCTGATACGTACCGCTCTTGGTGGAATCAAATGTGCCAAGTCGCTTCAACACCTTTCGTTATAGTATCTATAAGAGACACAAATCTCCAACCTTTCTTCGATTTTCCAGACTATCAAGGTTGCAAGTGATGTTCGTGTCTCCAAGCAGGTGGATGACCCTCTTCTGAATGGAATCAATCAGATTCAGAGTATGCTTAGGGGCGGAGCTCCATATATATGAGCGTGGCTCCAAAGAAGGTCTGAGATGAGCATTATGAAGCATCAAAAGTTGCTGAGACTTTTACAGATTTTTGATTCAAAACAGTGTTCCAAGATCTGGAGGAGCAGCTTTTGCAGTTACAGCGACGTGATAGTGCCAAGACATATTGGTGATCGAAGCACATATTGATGAATCTACAGAGTTGAAATCAACGATGTTACAGAAATATTCATAAAATAATGGAAATGACTCTCACATTAGAAATATCACTATCCGCTCATCACAAGTTTTTGTGAATTGGATCGTTTCAATGAGAACATCAGTGGTGTAATTGAATGCATGAAATCAATCACCCTATCATAGATCAGTAAAACAAAAATCATATTTGAGACATTATCATTAGGTATCGAAAATTCCACTTCTATAGGTGAGCTACACGAGTTTCAAAAACCTTCTGATCACATTATTTTACCACCTGTCGATATTTTGTAACCCAACACTGGTAAAACCAATACACAATTTTCATTTTCCACTCGACTTCCCCATTCACTCAGTTCGAACAGTAAATAAAAGAAAATGTTAATCATCGGTTTAATCAAAACGGCATACATAGGAAATTATTGATTTTCATGAGATTAGTTCACTGATTAAACATTTTATTGAATAGATATCATTTTCCCGAATTGTAATATTGTCATGCTACAAATTAATTGTAGATTTAATTACGAGTTATCAATAAATTCTCATTTGAGTGATTTTATGTTCGAAATATATTTCTATAGCTTTCAGCTCCTCAAATCATTACACCATCATTACAATTCATCGATAGTCATAGTTATGTAATTTTTGGAAATATTAATTTTATTCAACACTAGACAGCGCTGTTTCGACCTGCCATAGGTCTCATCACTGTTGATTCATAAATGCTCTGGTTTTCAGCTAGAGTGTTGAGAACTATAACATTTTATTTTGAAACAAAATAATGAATTATCTCGAACTTTCGAAGCTATGGTCCGCGGTGTTGCTGTTTTTAAGGATAATTATGTCATCGCAAAGGCACCAGATCAACATCACAGATTATACAATGAGAAGGCGCTTGTATTATGTATCGTAATTTGTCGTAGTTTTTCTGATCCTATTCAATGTTCGTGCTCTTATTGAATTCGATTTTTGGTCCATTCCCTGCATTTACACACAAAAACTAAATTAGCCTGAATGAGCCCATTCCGCTATCTACTTCGATAAGTTTGTTGGTGGTTAAAATGGACACCGATATGTCTTGGCACAATCATGTCGCTGGAATTGCAAAAGCTGCTTATCAAAAGCTTGGAACACTGTCCCGAACCAGAAAACTGTACACACCTCAGCAACTCTTGATGCTTTATATAGCTCAGATCAGACTTTCTTTGGAGTATTGTTCTCTTGTATGGAGCTCCGCCCCCAAACATATCCTGAACCATCCAGAAAAGAGCCATCCGTCTGATTGGAGACGCAACTATCAGGTGCAACCTTGATAGCCTGGAACATCGGAGAAAGGTTGGAGATTTGTTTCTCTTCTATAGATACTTTCATGGGAAGTGTTTAAGTGACTTGGTTCATTCGTTCACACTAAAAGCGGTACATATCAGAAATACCCGACGAACTGTGGTTGCTCATCGTTTTGACGTTCAACTCAGTACACCCCGAACTTGAACGTTTTTCCAAATGGATTTAATCTTCAGCGATTCAAATCCAGGCACCGCTCTGAGAGCGCATTGAGGATTTTCCTGTAGTGCTTATGTTTTGTCCTTGAAAAAAAAAATCAAATTTTATATTGGTACCTAATGCACCCTATTAGTCAGTTTAAGCCCCCTCGAATTGTTATTTTTTCCAGACTTGAACAAAAGGCTCAGTGGTCATAGATTTTCCAACAATGAAGAAGGGATGTCGGCAGTTAATGGTTATTAGGAGGAGAAAGGCACAATTTTTTGATAATCCCTCCACAAGGGCTTTTCAAATAATCAATAATCGATGTTTGGTACTGCCAAGACAGAAGTACTAATTTTCCATCGAGCTTTAAGCCATCCTTTCACTGCCGTCTATCAGACCAGTAATCCAGTCAATCTTAAGATCTTTGCTAAGAAATTTGTTATTATAAAGTACGTTGAAAGTTAGCCCCAGATCGTTTTCGGCTTAATGATTCCAAGAGTTTTAAAGACAAAGTTTGTTGAAACCTCATCTCGAAGTATATTTTAATAATGTTTCCCAATCTAAGGCTCTCCTCGGCTTAATAAACTTCCTCTTGTTGACGTAATCATTGATTTGGGTGGAAACTTTGGGAGTAGTTCGGCGTTATCTTTGGATAACTGATTCAACGGTTAGTATCAAAGTAGAATGAAACACGGTGGCAAACATGCCAAACTGAATAGGGAAAGGGATATCTAGTAGTTGGGTCACAAATAACGGTGGATTGATTACTGAAGTGAATAATCCGTTGTTAGTTCATCAAATAACTATTTTACCTGTTTTCCGACGCAATCTTCGAAAGTGTAAGCCGATCATTTCCGTGTTTGCTTTTGTGATATTTGGAGATGGAAATCGATCAGTGAGAAATGAGAGGTCATTATTTTCACATCTACGAAATACAGCATCATAGAAATAAAAGACCTAGGAGTCACATATAATGATACATCATCATTCAAGACTATCATAAAAAATATCACAAGAAATGCAAAGGAAATGTTAGGGTTCATTATCTGGCAAACTAGCCGTTTCAGCAATACCCATTCTATCAAACTGCTGTACCATACATTGGTTAAAAGAAAACTGGAATTTCGATCAAATATAAAGTTCACATTATATGAAATGGAGAAACTTCAGAACACATTTTTAGAGAGAACTACAAAGCGAAGAAATAATTACCTATGATATGCTTATGAAATTTCAGAATCCATTGACTCGTCCAAAGAGGAATCCCCAGTCACACTTAAATCTATTATTATTTGTTCGAAAACAGTGTCTACCATTCCGTTCAATCTCCACATTTTCTCTTCTACCTTGATCACATGGGTTACATCTTTTTTCCAATCTTTTTTCCGTATCCGTTTCATTGCGAGTTCTAATAAACGTTGGACATCAGAAATTTTATGTCACGTTTTCACGAGCTACGTAACCCTTAATTTGAGCCCAGATAATTGCTATCGCGTTTAACTGGGCAATGGTAAGGAGGAAGTCTTAAAATGGTGATGCCTTCAGCATGAGCTATTGTATCCACCACGATGCTGTTTAATGACACTCATAAGCTCGGCCTTAACCATGTCCTCGGAAAATGGAATTCCTTTTTGTCCCAACCAACTCTGCATTTCTGCTTTTCTGGTGATCATAGTTGGTAGTTGTTCTACTAATCGGCTGTGATAAGAAGCGTTATCCATTACTATTACCGAATTTAGCTCGACTCGTGAAATTTGGGATTGAAACCATCCTTCAAAGCGTTGGGCGTCCATGTTTTCGTGATAATCCCCTATTTTTTTTATGAAAAATTTAGTGTCCTATCGTCTAAAAAACCACTCCCGCTACCTATATGGGCGACAATTAGTCGTTGCCCTTTACCCGTTGGTCCGCGTAACCCTGTTGATAAACTGTCCACAAATGCTTGACCATAACAGACAAAAACAGACCATACTGTGTGACAAGCATTCAGCCACGTTTCGTCCAGATAATAAATCTTTTTGTGAGCAGAACGCATTTCTCTAATAGAGCGAAGATATCTCCGTCGCCATGAGACTATATCTTCTTCTATTAAGACAGATTCACGGGATGTTTGGCATATATAAATTTTGAATATTTTTTCATTATTTTCCTTAACTTCTCTTTGCTCATTTTTGGATAGAGATCATTATTCATTACCTTTGTCCTAATGGATTCGAGGGTTGGCGCTTTATTCTCAAAAAAAAAAGNCACTGTTTGGAACCTTTGATATAGTAATGAATATTACTGGAGTTCTATCCCAACACCAACCTTTCAATCTTCCTCTTGCATTTTTTCATTTCTCGATATTTGTACGTGCAAAGCTTATTGTTGGATCATTATAAGAAAACAAGCATGGCTGAGGCAGATAATCTAATAATAACACTGATGATCTTCAAACATGACTCAATCTCTGACGAAAGCACCAGACTCTTACGAAGGTTCGAAATAGATGAACACTTCAATGTAGCAGACCACTATCATAATTTTCATGCAGTCATTGTCCACTGTGGTTCTGGCCTTGAATCTAGTCATTATTACGCATTGATCAAAGCCGAAACGGACTGGTTCAAGTTTAACCATAGTCATGTCACTAAGTGTTCTGGCGATGTCTTGAATTTATTGTAGTCTCTGGAGAGACTCTACATTTTGTTTTATGGAATAGAGGATATTGGCAGATCAAGATCTTCAGATGATGTGGTGCTGCAGATTTTTCCGGGTTTTCCGACAACTGAAAAAGTAAATGCGCCACTGGAATCAAAGAAGTCGCCCCAGAGCGCCAATTAATTTTATTCTTTAGAAAAGTAAGCGAATTCAGCAGCGTATTCAGAAATGTCACTCTACATTTTCAGTCGAATTTTCACCTTTGGAATTATCTATTATTGGTAGTAGAGTTCCATGTGTGTGAATTATTTTATATGAAATTTCTTCATTTTCATATGTTAGATATTTGCAATATATCTCCACATATTCGAAGTGAAAATACCCGTGATTTTATATTTTTCATAGTTTCCGCGGAAATAATTCCAGATATCATTCTGAATTTGATGACAGTTTCCATACATTTTGGCGAAGGTGGAAGAAAAATCCTGAAAGAGGAAGTTGCTGCTTAGTTCAATAATATGCAGTTTTCAATACAAATACATTTTCTATAGAAAAAACAAGTTCGAATTATGACTATCACCAACTATTTGACGGCTACTAATTCAACATTCTGATAAAAAACTCAATTAATTGGACATTTGATTAATGAAAATTAACTATTATTGTTATCCCAACACCAAACAGTTATATTTAACGTATTTTTTTGAGGACAAAACACAAGCACTACAGCAAAATCATTAAGGCACTCTTAGAGCAGTGTCTGTGCGAAAGTGGCGATTCATATTGGATTTGAATCGCTGGAGATCACATCCATTTAGAAAAACATTCTCAGGAAGTTTATTCCACATGAACGCAGTTCTCCAGATAAAAGAGTTTTTAAATAGTGCAGTTCGAGGTGTACGGAGTTGAACCTTAAAGTCACAGTTCATCGCGTATTTCTGATATGTACCGCTCTTGGTGGAATCAAATGTGCCAAGTCAATTGAACACCTTCCGTGGAAGTATCTATAGAAGAGAGACAAATCTCCAACCTTTCTTCGATGTTCCAGGCTATCAAGATTGCACGTGATGTTTGCGTTTCCAATTAGGCGGATGGCTCTTTCCTGGATGAAATTCAGCAACTTGAGCTTATGTTTGGGGGCAGAGCTCCATACTTGAGAACAATACTCCAAAGAAGGTCTAATCTGATCTTTATAAAGCATCAAAAGTTTTCTGGTTCGAAACAGTGTTTCAAGTTCTTGAGGAGCAGCCTTCCATTTCAACCCCCAACAAACGTATCGAAGCAGAAAGCGGAATTGTCTGACCTGACAGTATTATATCCGGTTCGGAGATATTTTTCTTCTTGGAGAAAACCGATGCCAGGGTTTTTGTGGCATTGAATTGAACCTGGCTATTTTCACCCCAATTCGAAATAACTTCTAGTTCCTCATTAGGATATGAAATCTCCTGCTGCCGGTGAAGATGTGCCTCCGTAGCCGATATCCTGGAATCCAAGTGAAATAACGAGACAAGTGTGCTGTCGTCAGCAAAGCAATATATTGGATTCTTGGTTTTTTCCAATAAATCGTTGATGTACGATAAAAAGAAGGTTGGTGACAATATCCCTGAGATCCCTGAGAAACACCAGAGTTGATGGTGAAAGTATCCGAGAGATATCCACTGATGGCCACTTGCAGAAAAAAATTTTTCAAGAAGCTAGAGAGCCATACACAAAAATGATGATCCGACAAGCCATAGCATCAAAATTTGGCCAGCAAACCCTCATGCCAGACACCGTCATAAGCCTTAGAATATCAAGCGCAACAGCTCTTGATGCGTTTTGCCTAGTCTGCTGTTACGTTTCAATTTAGCACTAGATCAAACTACTCTTATGTGACCTTTCAAAACACTACGTTACCTTTTAAGATCTTTATTCAAAGGATATTAACAATGTTATTAAGTTACAAGTAGATTTTATTCATTTAACATCATAGTAATGGGAATCTTCCGTTCCATAGAAAACCATACCTGAAATGTATAAGAATAAATGTATGCTCCCTGACTAACTGCTTTGACCAGTACTTACGCATTCTCCTATTGCCAATCGACGTTGGAGATCCGAAATTCCTCGCTAGGTTGAAATAGTTGTTATTGTTTGTTTNTTTATCTTTTATTTTCAATATTAATTTGTAAGTTATTGATATTGTGAGTTACTTAGGGTATCTGGAGGATTGAATTTACCTGGCGCCCGTTAAGATCTATTTGAAATTTGCTAAGTTGTTTAACCCACTCCCGTTTCCACTGTTTAGCTTAGCCGCGGATACCCATCTGTCTTATTTGTTACCGACAGATGATTTAGTCTCCTCTTGTGGTTTGTGAGGTGACACTGCAATTTCTTTAATGCTCTTTCAGCCTTGTTTCTATGAGTTTTTTTGTGGTTTCGATGTATACATCTCCATAAGTGCACTGTATGCGATAATAATAATTATGATAAATCTTTATTTCCCTTTGACAGGTATATTTATGCCTCATGCCACAGAGGATCGAAGTCCTTAGAAGCGCAACAGCTCTTGACTCTCCATGTTTCTCGATTGCGTTATTCCAAATATGGATGACATACTATAGAAGGTGACCTGTTGTTTTTTGTTGTGAAAGCCATATTGATGATCGCTCAAGATGTTGAAGCCTTCCAAATATCTGAGAATATGGTTTCAATTACTAAGTGATCATCTTCAAGAGGAAGATCGAACTAGATGATTCTTGAGTACACAATTTTTATGCTGACGAAATTGTTGGACTTTGATTATGTTGGCAAATGCACTATTTTGAAAGGCGCTTATTTTGATTGAATTGCAGAAGGATTCACTGATATATTATAGTTTGGAGTGGATTCATGGAAAGGGACAAAACTTGAGAAACAATCTTATGAAATGAAAAAAAGTTTTCAGCAACAACTGGGTGGAAGTAGCTCAATCAACAAACTTTATTAAATTTTTTCGACTCATTGTTTTTCACCTAGTAATTCATTATTCGAATCGTCTGTAACCTTCACATGGTCATGCCACGTTCGTGTATTATTGATCGCAACGTTGAGGATGAGTTCATCGAATAACCGGAATTTGTGTTTAATCCTTTCTAAAGTTCAGGTTTCGGTTTAGTATCGGTGTTGGAAATTAAACCTATTACAGTTGAAGTTGTCTAGGGTATTGAATTAAGTGGAGGGTAAGTTGATTATAGAGAATACATTCATTGGGAAGGGTCAAATTTCCATTTCACGTACCATTTGGACATTTTTTTAACGGAATGTCAGTATTTGAAGTCTTTGGTTATTGTTGGTTTTTGTGGATGAAATAAATTCAATACAAAAAAACATTCATGGATATTTTGTCTGATAATTACCCAATTTTTTGAGTATATTGAAATCTGTTACCATGCCATGTATATAGTTTCTTCGCTTATGCTTCAAGAATTTTGCCAGAAGTACCGTTTCTTTAACTTTCCTGTTTTGAGACTCAGTAAAATATCTTTTATCATAACTTATTACCTCCACATATGCCCTACCAGCTTTTCAACAGTGGAGACGGGAGTAGGTATAAAGAAAGAAGAAAGGAGTAAATTGATTTGCAAATCTTTTATTGATGAAAGTTATGGGAAAGAGAGCGTCGTTCAAATGTAAAGAAATACAATTATTTTTTTCAACAATAATAGAAGGTAAAGGAAAATTGTAATGAAGATTGTCAGTTCTAACTTCCGTGACCAATCTACAAAATTTAATTTATTCACAAGGAAAAATAAATGATATCAAAATTAAGGGTTTTGTCACAATGATATATTTTAGTTGTCTAATTCAACTGATGAATTATCTACCCTCTAGTATGTATACTATCGGTGTACAGTTGTTTATAGGTAGCAAAGGTTTTAAAATTTAAACACAATACATTAAACTGATGTAATCGAAACTAAGTAAAAGTAGGTACTTTTCAGCTAGATGAAGTGGGTTACGCAGTAACGCTGACAGTTTTGGTAGTGTTACTTCTGTGAAGCCAATACGTCCCGTTCAGACCAAAATGAACGATAAAAAGGAACAATATTACCTTCTTTGAGTCATGAGGCTGACGATCATCCGCTCTTATGTCGCTACCAACAATGGTGAGTCATCTAGGTGTCCAAGAATTGGAGATTCGCCAACCGCTATTCTCAAAGTTGGGGAGTTTTTAATGGGGTAAATTTTCGTTATGTGGACACCCGGCGATTTTGAAAAAATTTTTGACTGAACTTACGTATTTTGATGCGTAGATTACGAATCCGAAAAAAAAAGCAGCGCTCTCTCTTATTTAAAAAGTTACGGCCCTTCAAAGTTCAGAAAAGGGCAACTTTTCAGCCTTCATATTTTAAGTAAACTATGAACTATGTGGAATTTTATAGACTTTCCCTTTCTCAATTATAAAATCTACTGGGGGTTTACTAAAAATTGAAGTAGTGATTTTGAAGCCATAACAAACTTCTCGCTTTTCACTTATTTCATCATATTTCAACATTGTTTGTTCATACTCATTCTTCATTTATTTCATAATGTTGCTAACATTCAGAATGATACAGGTGAATGAGACTCATATCATATATGTGGCGCAATGAAAACTTTAGTACTTTTTTCTCCTTATTCGAATTCATGGAAACCTTGACTGGGAGTAACCGCATAGTCACATCTTATTATTTTACTTCGACATGTAATAATGAGTATCAGTTTTGTCCTGTTTTATGAGTCTACTTTGAATTGAAAGATCTGTTCCTTATTGGCGAAGGTTTTACCTGTGAGAAATTTATCGAACTGTTCGAAACCATGGTAGGTCTCGAGAGTATGCTATCGGTGAGGCAAAACTTTGACATTGAATTCGTTTAATTTTTGGACGGTGATTTGTGAAACGTGCAGATGGGCACTGTCTTGGAGCAGGATCGGACCTCTTCTGTTGACCAGTGCCGGCCGCTGCTGACGCAATTTTCAACAGATTGTGTCGATTTTCTTACAATTGGACTCTGCTATGATGGTTTGGTTCGGTTACAAGAAGGTATAGTGAATCACACCGGATGCTGACCACCATACAGTAATCATGGTCTTTTATTAGTGGATTCTCGCCTTCGGGAAGAGTCTGGGTGGTTCATCGGTGTCCAACCACTGTCCTGAACATATACTGTTGTTGTAGAGGATCCACTTTTCATCAACCGTGACGATCCGATCCAAAAACGATCGTTTTGGTCGCGCGAAAGCAAAAAAGAGCAGACTTCGAAACGTTACCCGCTTTTCGAGTTTTTGACCTCTCCAACACGTTTCAAACCATCAAATCATTACGTTTCAAACCACCACATTCACCGATCTGGGTGTTACCTTCGACACAAAACTTTCCTTCGTTCCACATATTGAGGCCACTCTGTCTGCTGTGAACAGGATGTATGGATTTATTGCGCAAATCTCCTGAGATTTCTCGGATTCCTCTACATCGTAAACCCAATTAGATTTCCCCATGATGCATTATCAGTTAGAGGTGTTATGAAAGAGTTGTCGTCGTGATTGTCACTCCACAATTTTTCTTTTTGAACTGAGTAATAATTTAATTATTCACCTACATATTTTGCAAAAACTCAATTTCAATTTACCTAGACCAACCTCTAGGGTAGATAACCCTTTTTATCTAGCGATACCACGTCCAAATATTCTGAAACGTTCAGCTCTGCATAAAATGTGTGTCACATGCAATTCAGCAAGTTGTCAGTTCGACGTTTTTTACTGTTCCATCTCTGCGATTAGGTCTTTTTACTTCAGCTAATTTTGTATGTATTGTTTTCACCTTATAACTTATTGTAATTGTATTGTATTGTGATTTGACCTATATCCCTGTTCTGTAATTGACTGTAATCTCTAGAATTGGCTGTCACTTCTAAAACAGTGCACGAATAAATAAATGAATTGAAACCGCCTGGGTGTAGTTTATCTGACGCTTATACAGATGACGTTATTCACAGTTGGTGTCTGAGGGAGCAGATATCTGTCAACTCCAGGAAAACTGTGATAATCTCCTTCACCAGGACGATTTGATGCCACTATCCTTCACTGGTGAGGTTCTTCCATTTGGAATGGAGGTGAAATATCTTGGTATTGTCCTTGATGAAACACTCACCTGGAATACTCACTTGAAAAAAATGTTTCACAAAGCCAGACTGTCCCTATGGACATGTCGAAGGATTTATGGAAAAACTTAGGGTTTGGGTCCCAATGGGCGAAGGTTTTACAGAAAACGGCCCAGGCGAAGCTCTCTGGCTTACAGAGACTAGCTTTTCTGGCCATCAGTGGTGCCATCATTACTACACCGTTAGCNATGAAATTAAATTGAAATTATTGCAAATGCTAAAGATGGGTGGCTTGAAATACAAATTGGTTCTGGCCAGTCGGCTGTAAAAAGTTTTTGTACCTCTAGTTCTAAAATGAGGCACACAGAAATGTATAGGAGATAACACGTCCATATCATCCACATTATTGTGCAGTAATTTATACAGAAAAAATATAGTGGACTATAGTAGGAATGAAAATTTATACATTGATGAATCTCTTGAAACAACCTAAGATACCATTCCTAATACCCAGGAGTTGACATTTGAGTCTTTCTTTGACACAATATCAAAATCTATCTACCAACTTTCCAAAATTTGAATTCATCAGTCCCTGTTTCGATTCAGTTCAATGTTGGTCAATACATATCAACATCCAAACATTTTCAATTTTTTTTTACGATCAAATATAAAGTTCACATTATATGAAATGGAGAAACTTCAGAACACATTTTTAGAGAGAACTACAAAGCAAATAAATAATTACCTATGATATGCTTGTGAAATTTCAGAATCCATTAACTCGTCCAAAGAGGAATCCTCAGTCACACTTAAATCTATTATTATTTGTTCGAAAACAGTGTCTTCCATTCCGTCCAATCTCCACATTTTCTCTTCTAACTTGATCACATGGGTTACAGCATTAGCCCAATCTTTTTTCCGTATCCGTTTCATTGCGAGTTCTAATAAACGTTGGACATCAGAAATTTTATATGTCACGTTTTCACGAGCTACGTAACCCTTAATTTGAGCCCAGATAATTGCTATCGCGTTTAACTGGGCAATGGTAAGGAGGAAGTCTCAAAATGGTGATGCCTTCAGCACGAGCTATTGTATCCACCACATGCTGGCGATATCTGTCACGATGCTGTTTAATGACACTCATAAACTCGGCCTTAACCATGTCCTCGGAAAATGGAATTCCTTTTTGTCCCAACCAACTCTGCATTTCTGCATTTTTTTTGATGAAAAATTTAGTGTTCTATCGTCTAAAAAACCACTCCCGCTACCTATATGGGCGACAATTAGTCGTTGCCCTTTACCCGTTGGTCCGCGTGATAAACTGTCCACAAATGTTTGACCATAACAGACAAAAACAGACCATACTGTGTGACAAGCATTCACCCACGTTTCGTCCAGATAATAAATCTTTTTTTGAGCAGAACGCATTTCTCTAATAGAGCGAAGATATCTCCGTCGCCTAAACTATATCTTCTTCTATTAAGACAGATTCACGGGATGTTTGGCATATATGAATTTTGAATATTTTTTCATTATTTTCCTTAACTTCTCTTTGCTCATTTTTGGAAAGAGATCATTATCCATTACCTTTGTCCTAATGGATTCGAGGGTTGGCGCTTTATTCTCAAAAAAGAAAAATGGATGGTATAGCGTACAAAATTTTTCTGGTTCTCGTCCAATTCAATTTTTTTTCTACCACGACAATGTACTTTTGGAGTTTGCACAATCCCAGTCACCTTTTCTTCACGTACAATGCGTTCAATCGTCGACACGAATATTCCCTCTACGGACAATCTGTTTTTCTTCTAACGACATAAACTTCCGCTTTCTTTGTACATTACTTGGACCTGCTACGGCATCCATCTTAATACTATAAAATTAATAAAATTCAATCATATTATTCAGCTACTTGTCAGTTGTTTACTTACCTCAAAAACTATTTTAAAGTTGGTGTATTTTGAAAAACACTTTATTGTGAGATTTTCACTGGGACAGATTAAATAATCTGCAACATGTGTTTCGCTGCACAGTAGCTTTTATTCCTGATACCGTTTATCCAAATGGATTGAATCTTCAGCGATTAAAATCCAATGTGAATCAGAGCGCCTAAAGGATTTTTCTGTTGTGCTTGTCTTTTGTCCTTGAAAAAATAACCTCAAGGATGTGAATCGCTAGCTCATTCCAAGAAGAGAAGTTCAAATAAGTATTTGTTCTGAATCTTTCAACTATTGAGCTACACATTGTTGAAATCTTTAAAAAAATATAGTTTTTTCAGCATAACATCAATAACTATTTCGATATGTTCATGAAATGCATCACGTTAACAATGCTTTGCAACAGTTTTAACGCTGTGGAGTAAAAAATATACGAAAAATCGGATAAACAATAAACATTCATTTCGCAATATTATTCCCTAAAAAGAGTTGCATCGGATTTTCGAATCACAAGCCCTTGAAATTTCAAATCCTTCTCGAATGCCAAAGTTTCCATAGAGAAATGATTTTTCGCTGATATTTGATATACGATTTTATTGTAAGATATCTACAGAAATGGACAATTCCACTGAGGTGAATATTCATACTAACTTAGCGTGTTTCTCTTTTTTTTTGGTTGGTACACCAAGTTAATTATATCTGAGGGGGACAACTTTGAAAAGGACAAAATGGAAACAGAAACAGCATATGTTGGACAAACATCTCGTTAACAAATGGCAATACTCAAGAAACATTGTTCCTTCGTGCACCTGTGAATGAAACATTAAAAACAATTCACCGATAATTCAGTTTCATTAAAACACTTCGAGGAAGGTGTCAGAAGGTTATATCCGAAGACGTGGAAAGGGTCCATCTCCGGCCTCAACAATGATAAATGTTACCCGTTTATCCCCGGCTTAATTGTGACAGGATAAGGTTAGAAGTTATAAAATATCCTATCCTATTTTCATCGGGAATTAACTGGAAGTTAAATGGCCGCCCCTCAGTCAAACGTGGTATTTCATCCCTTTTATACCGGTGATAACTCCCATTTCCTTTCCCACCAACTTGAAATAATTTTCCTGGAGAATATAGTCGGATACGTTGTGTTAATTCGAGATGACTAAGTAACTTCAATTATCGAATATATATCTGTATTTACTCAGGACTTTTGGGTTTATGAATAACAAACCAATCTCAGCTATTAGACTGTTCGGTTAAGGGTTGTTATTCATGTAATCTGAACTTGCAACTTTGCCGCTTCGGCTTGTCATATGATATGCTCTAGTTATAATAGTACTTAAGGGAAACTATGCCCGGTATAATTTATGGCATCAGGCATGCCAGGCAATTTTTGTAGGAATTTTAGCTATAGTATTTTTCCCAACCATTTGGTTGATACATTTTCCTGCTCTATAGCAGACAAATAAACGTGTCTGATCTATTTTAGGGCGTAAAAAATCACCAAGTTTCGACAATATAACTGCAGAAACTTTAAAAGAAGTTTCTGAGGAAATATCTGAACAATTGGCATATCTCATTAATCAAATATATAAAATTGGCAAATGTCTATCTGAATTCAAAATTTCAGTTGTTACCCCGGGCGACAAATCTCATATTTGTAACTATAGGCCGATCTCTCTGATTACGTCAATTACAAAAGTTTTTGAAAAGTCACTAAAATCAAGAATGAATGATTTCCTTGATAAGAATAACGTGATATCACCCCTGCAGTAAGGGTTCAGAGAAAAATTATCGACCAATGATGCAATTTCCAAAATTACCAGTGAGATATAAGAGTTGATGGATGAACTTGAACTAACCGCATGTGTGTTCCTGGATCTTGCAAAGCTTTTCGATACTGTGGGTCACCAACAGCTGTTGGACTCCCTGCAAGATTCAGGAATATGAGTTGTGGCAAATGAATTTTCAGATTATTTGAGTTGCCGCAAACAGTATGTGAAAATAGGAAATGGAATCAGCGAAGAGAAATTTATAAAATATGGAATACCACAAGGTACAGTGCCAGGGCCACTACTACTCACTACCGTGAAACTACAGGTCAAATTGTGAGCTTCGCTGATGAAACTGCTATTCTATATACTGCAGAAACCTGGGAGAGTCTAAAAATAAAAATGGAAAACGATTTGTTGAATATTATAAATTGATTTGACCCTAAGTTGCTCACCGTAAATTCTGACAAAACTTTTTATATACCTTTTTCGAGTTACAGAACTAACTTACCTGAGTTCAAGAAACTCACACTGGGAAGAACCAATCAACAGATTGTCTTCACACCAGCAGAGAGAGTCCGATATCTAAGGGTTACAATAGATTGTCATTAAAGATAGAATCATCATATCGATGAAGCAACTGAAAGTTTAAGACCATTGCTATATAGATTCAAATGCTTCAATAGAATATTAGATACTCGTTCCCTCAATATACAGAGTGGTAAATACCAATAATAAAAAATATATTCAAAAAGTATCTCCTGAATGTAGATCATGAAATCGTATTAAATATAATTGATAACAAATAACTTATCCAAATTTCCTTATTTTCATCGCTATAGATATGAACTGAATTTTCGATTCTCCTCTCATTGTCATTTAGTTTTTCTCAGGTCCAGAATATTGTAAATATTGTAAATACACACAGTGAAATAATGTTCGAAAATTATTGGTAACACACTAAGTAAAGAATTCCCATGCACAAACGAAGGGTTTTAATGGGTTCTCTCGATGTGTATTACCCATATCTAGGACATTCCATTTGATTTATTGTTTTCAATTGAAAATTGGAATCTTCCTTATTCCAAGAAAAACTCAAATGCATATTATAATCAAACCAAGAAATAAAGTTACCTCGTCATCTCTTGGAAATATGAGGCATTTGGTAAAAATGAGCCCAGGAGAATATGATGAAGACTAAATGAAGGACCGTGGGAACTGATAGAGGGAACAACATTTTTGGAAAGGGTGTCTCTGGAAGAAATAGACGAATTGAACAGTTTTCCGATAGAAAAAAAGATTGACAGGTGTTATCAGAAGCAGACATTTTGAAAGCTGATATATAGTATTGTTTCATAATTTCGAACAGTCTATTGAATATCAAATGCTATTTGAAGAAATGAGTGAGTCTCCCGCATCACTAAAAATCATTCTTGGGAGTAATTCGGGTACAACTGTTGATGCTTGATACTATTTTTATGACCTTCAGTATACAACATATTAAATTCAATCATAGCTACAATTACAACAAAGTAGCCTTTCAATCTCCTCTCGTTATCAAACTTTACGTGACGTTTTATCTCAGTGTTTCTCTGAGATTCTAAAGTGTGAATTATTCTCATTTTGTACCATTTTCAGCACAAAAGAGGACAATCTACTAGCGAGCACTCCTATTTCCATATCTTTTATGCAGTGACAAGTTAATAATAACATTACCTTTCGTGCTCTCGCCGCATCTACTGCATGATTGATATCATAAGATTAAATTGTTAGGACAAGTATAGCCTTTGTTGTCTTGTGGAAGCTTTTGAGATCGTGTACACTTTTATCATCATGAAATTCTGGAGACATTGACAGAATGAAGAGGTTAGGGTCGACTTCACAGCAAACAACTTTTCATTACCGCATGAAAATCCCATCATCTCATATTGCTGTTTTTCAGACTTTATTAACAAGCAGTGAATCAACAAAATCATATTCCGAAATCAACCGATTTTTTGTAGAAGAGAGCAACACCCGGACTAGTAAGCCGTGGTCGAATTCCAAACGTTTCGTCTACTATTGCGGCATCGTCAGTGGAATGTGCGTTGACCGCGAGGGCAAAAATAATAACTCGCTTACGATAACGAAGTGTTTCAGATGAATTACTCCTATTGGTCTACTGACGATGCCCAACAGGCTGAAACAGCTGTCCACCGATGGCTCCTAAATCGAAATCGGATTGTGGATGAAAGGAATGAAACTCATCTGTTTGAATCCATTTTTCAGCAGCTTGACTGCATTAACCATTTTTGATTAAAACTCATTTTTAGAAACACGTGCAGATTCCTTTTCCGACGGAATTCCTGGAGACTTTCCCAAATTTCTTCAACGCAGTTGTCGGTGTTGAAGTTTGCTCAACCTACCAAAGCCANTTTTTATTGACAGTTACTATGCCAGACACTTTATGAAGTACTTTTCTTGGTTCTTCACATTTTATCTTCAATCGAGGAATTGTTGAATGTCGTCAACGGCGATCCAGATTTGCTCAAAAGGTATTGTGTGAATACCATTCATGGATTGCGCCTGATCACTTGTCAATTCTTGCTCGCAATTTGTTTACCAAAAACAACACCGTAATCACGCTTCAGCCACCGCATCCACCAGATTTGGCCCCTTGCGACACCACACTGTTCCTAAGATTGAAGAGACCTATGAAAGGACAGCATTTTGCGATGATTGAGAAGATAGAAATCGAATCGGTAAGAGAGCTCAAGGACAAACCAAAAAAGTGCGTATCAGGTGGTTATGTGCTCTGCTTGGTAGCTGAGCTGAAAACTGTTCAGGTTCAGAAGAGGGCATTAAGGTCATACATGAAACAAATATCAGAATCTAAAGGAAAAATAATTGAGTTACGAAAACAAAGATCGAAAATCGAACTTGGAAAAATGGGAAATAGAAAGAAAAGGTGAACAAAAAATGAGGGGAAAAGAACAAGACAGAAAACAACTAAAACAATAGGAAAGTTGAAGAAAGATACAATCAAAGAATATCAAGTTTGAATGATATTTTCTTATTAGTCAGTGGGCTATGTTTGAAGACTGGCGTAAACAAATGTAAAGAAATGAACTTTAAACATTCAAGCCAGTCTCGAAGCAACTACTCTCCTGGCTAATACCACGAAGGGCGTTGGATTATACGTCAGTGCATGAATCTCCACAGAAAATTTCCTTTATATGCAATTGGCAATACAACTGAGAGAGTCGACCTTCAAGACAGTCTCGTATATACCTACACAGTAGGTTGAATGGACTGACGTCTATCAGAAAACAACTACTTCCCTGGCTAATACCACGAAGGGCGTTGAATTATATCCGACAGGCGTTAGTACAGGAATCTTCACAACTGAAAGAGTCGACCTTCAATTTAAAGGTCGACTCTTTCAGTTGTATTGCCAATTGCATATCTTTCAGTTGTATTGCCAATTACATATGCAGAAAATTTTCTGTGGAGACTCCTGCACTGACGCCTGTCGGATATAATCCAACACCCTTCGTGGTATTAACCAGGGGAGTAGTTATTTTCTGATAGGCATCAGTCCATTCAACCTACTTTAGATTCGAATGATATATTCAGAAAATTTCGTGGGAATAAACAATTTCTCCAATAACAAATGATGAAAAAATTTCAACGAAAGCGAAATGGAACATTAAAAGATGAAGACAAAATCAGAGAAGTCCGAAATGAAGTCAAGGAGGTTAAATAGGAGTTGGGAAAAATGAATGAGGGAATGGAGGAACATAAATTGAATATTTTCCAATCTTCCATACCATTGTTGGAGACGAAAATCACACTTTTCGTTGATCTGTTTCAGATATAAAATAACCTTTTACGTGATGCCAGACTGGATTGCCACAATTATTTTTCTGAGGTAGCTCAAGCTTCTTACATTCCAGATGCTTGTCATTGCCATCACCTCAATGATTCAATAGGCGAAAAATGAGACAAGTCAGTTATATTTTTTCCTAATGAATAGGCAAATCTAGTTATCACGTTCATTACACATTTTTGAATGATTCCAGAAAATGAATAACAAATTCAGTGAATCTCCAATGAAAATTGTTGAGAATTTGAGTTTACCCAATCCCCATATACACACTAGTCATTGCTTTTGAATATTTTTGGCAACTCTACTGGTTTGTGTATGTAGATGGTGACTTGATACAATTAAGAAACATGGCGGTTGGAAATCGAGTAGAGTTGCCATAGGTTGAGTTCATCAACCCACTTCTAGTAAGAGTGAAATGCAGATGAAAATTTCACAATAGGTGAAAAATGTAAAATCACCTTTCAGATTGTGTTTCTTCTGGAACTACATTGATAAATACAATTATAAGTGTATATGTTTATGTTTCCTTTTTTCTAATTGATGATAATGACAATACATCACTATTATACTTAATGAGTATGCCGTGATCGTTGTTTACTCATCGAAAAATATTTTCTGAATC
This sequence comes from Leptinotarsa decemlineata, assembly GCF_000500325.1. Classification (NCBI taxonomy): domain Eukaryota; kingdom Metazoa; phylum Arthropoda; class Insecta; order Coleoptera; family Chrysomelidae; genus Leptinotarsa; species Leptinotarsa decemlineata. The sequence continues at coordinate 160,717 of NW_019291253.1, forward strand.
TGGAGAACATTAATGAATGTGATTTCATCTGAACATAAGCGTGAAACTGCTACACCTATTACACTATACAACAACTTCTTTTGATACCTTATCTAATACTAAGGTTAAGTTTTGTTTCATGTTTTTCTAGATACAGTTGGGTTAGGTTAACTCAAAAGTGAGTAGGTCTATTCATCCCTCACCGCAACCCGCAAAGGTTTATTGCGGCTAACGCCTACACAAACTAGGCCAAATAAACCCAGCCGAAGCCGATAAGTGGTGAGTAATCTCTCAGGTCAGTTAGATGGTAAGAGTACGGCTCTGCCAAACTCTAAAAACCTGATTCGTTCCTCAGCGGGGCAGGCACAAACTATATGCTCTGCTGTTCCATCATTTTCCAAACAGATGCGACACACACTACCTTCCGACAGTTCAAGTCTCTGCATACGATGATTCAGACGACAGTTACCAGTGAGGAGGCCTGTGAGACATCGTAGTTCATCCCTACTGTTCATCCCCACCGATTGGTGCGACCTCGCTGACAATGGAACATCAAAATCATGGAATGATACTGAGGCAAATCATGGAACAATAATTTCGAGCTTGCACCAAACCACAAAAACGTGCACCAGTGCAGGAAAATCTAACAAACCTGGTCATACTGCATATACGTCCGTGGGAAACGTCAACACAGACACTGACAATCACTCTCAAAACAGTGGCCAAAAAAAATAAGCAAGCTTCGGATGGTGAATGAACACCTTGGACTGAGTTACTTCTGGAAGATTCTGCTGAGAGTCCTCAAATCTTCTTGCCATCCAGGTGTTCAATGTTTGGTTGGCTAAGCTTGAAGGAAGCTATGCCAATGACTGGTTCTGCATCCTCTTTCGCAAGGGAGTCAGCAGACTCATTGCCTTCCAGGCCAGTGTGGCCAAGAATTTAGACCAAAGATGATTTGTTAAGTATTTCTACTAAGGAGAGTCGTTTTTAGCAATTTGCTACCAATTTAGACGTTGCAAGGAACTTCCAACGCCGCTTGACTGTCCACGAATATTTTCATTGGATTCTACCGATTCCTCCACACACAATTCAATAGCATAAAGAGTCATTACAGTTTCCATGTGGTAACATATAAAAGAAGCACTAGGTAGAGTTCAGTTTACTATTATTAATACCTGAAAAAGCTATTGTATAGTGAAACTCGTTTTGCTATTTTGTGAACGGTTTTGTAAAAATACCACATTGAAGTGTTTTTACATTCATTTACTGAGAATATAACCTACTAATCACATTCTGTGACATTCCAAAGATAACTACTTTTTGTGAAATGATTTTTGAAGATTGTAATACTTGCTGATCAGATCACATTGCATTGCACCACAATTCTCATTTCATTGTTTCTTGTTTCAGAATGAACGGCGCAGCGCTAGTCTTCCTGTTACTCGCAAGCCAAACATGGTCTCTATGTCCAACAAAATGCACTTGCTACCTGGACCAAAAGGGTAGGAAGGCCGTCTCGTGCAAAGAAGGAGGAACCGTTGGTTCTTTGAATCTAGACAATGTTACCCTTGACACCGAAGTCATCAAGATCACAGCTCCCGATGACAACACTAACTCGCTCACAATGAGCCCAGTCTTCCAGAACTACAAGATGTTGGAGGAAATTCATATCACTAAATCCAACATACCACAACTAGGCATGCATTTCTTCTGGGGTCTAACGAAACTCGACGTACTGAATCTTTCCCAGAACAACATAACCCAACCTTTGGACCACAACTTCCGGGGTTTGTCCAAGTTGAAAGAGTTATATTTGGACGACAATAGAATAAGTTCGCTCCCAAGCGGGACCTTTCGACATTTGCATTCTTTGAAGTTACTTTCCATTCAGCGGAATAGAATTGAGGAACTGACACCCCGAATTTTCATGGAGATAAGTAAACTCAAAGTGCTCAAGTTGAGCGGGAACAATCTGCGGGAGCTGCACCCGGAAGTTTTTAAAGACGTACAGGTAAATTAGTTGATTAATACACTTTGCTACGAGCTATGTTAGCATTCCCTTTGAGTCTCTGTAATCCAACAAGTGGAAGATACTGACTTCGACTCAAGTTTTCCCAATTTCAGAGTGTATTCAGCTTTGAATTGGCGTAGATAAATTCGTTTAACTTGTTTTGAAATTGAGACGAAAACGGTAATTAGCCTTTGATTTCAAGTGGAATGGAAAATTGGTAATAATGATTCAGACTCGTAATATCAGACAGATTTAATTGAGCTCATAACAAACTTGGCGATTTCTCCAAAATTCAATATGAAGTCGTTGAAAATATCGTTTCTTCTCATATCCACTTGTTGTCTGATTTTTGTTCCTTGCTACTTGTGATCATGTGGTTTCAAATGCTACATGAAGGAAGGTTTCACTTCATGTCCAGCCAGAAATATTGAGGAAAATATAGTTACTGAACAATAAAATAGCTGGATGGTTGATTGTAAAAAACCTCATTTCGAGATTTCAAGTTGGGTATAGTTTAGAGTTCTTAGGGGAAAGGTGTGCATTTTGATGTGCAAAGGGAACTCGGTATCTTACTATGAGTGTAATCTTGTTATTGAATAGTTAGATAGATAATTCATTGGTGTTTTATACATTCATCAGTATTTACACAAGTCAATATGTACATATAATTAAAATTAGTATATGTCAGGCATCTATTAATATTTACATAAACAATAGATGCTTACAATTCATAACTTTTGAAACTTGTCTGGAGAGGTTTCTTAGTAAAAATAGATTTCTCATTAGCTTTTTTGATAGTTCATTTATATGATGATCCCATTTTAACTCAGTGTCAAAATGGATTCCCAAAAATTTCACACTACTTTGCGAATTTGAGTAATTTTCCGTATTTATTAGGGTGAATACCATGTTTTGGGTTTCGTTTTTATTCAGATATAATTCGTTTGCATTGAACCACCTTTCAGTTTGTGACTGTGCTTCAGAGATTAATATAAGTACCTCATCTAGAGTTTTAGCATTTGTTTGGATTCTAGTATCATCTGCATATAAAATATATAATAACGGGTTCTCCCAATATGGTAGGTCATTAATGAAAATTATAAATAGTAGAGGTCCCAAATAGATCCTTGATGTACACCAGTTGTAATTTTTTATCTTGTTGATAGAGAATTGCCCACTTTCACAGTTTGAAATCGATTTTTCAAGTATGAGTTGATCAACTTTATAGTGTTGTCAGAAAAATTATATAGTTTTAATTTATTCAAGAGAATTTCATGTGATACACAATCAAATGCTTTGCTTAGATCACAAAAAGTTATTTCTGAATACTCTAGTTTTTCAAAAGTTGTTTTTATTTAGTTGTTAAGATCTAGTTTCGCCATTTCAGTGTTTCTACCTTTTCGGAATCCATACTAGCAGTCTGTGATAGTGTCATAATTCTCAAAATGATGTACAATTTGCAAATATTTTTGATATTATTGATAGCAGAGATATTGGTCTGTAGTTTGTAGGATCATTTGGATTTCCACTTTTGAAGATACGTATTACTAATGCTTCTTTCAAGACGGAGGGGAAAATTCACTCTTTTGTACACTGGTTCAGCAGTTTAGTTAGAGGGATTAGAATTAAATTTGATATGCATTTGATCACTTCAACATTCAGTTCATATATATCTCTGCTGGGTTTATTTTTTAATGACTTTATTACATCTCTAACTTCATTGTAGGTAAATTCTGTTAGAGTAAAATTTTCAAAATTCAAATTGTTTAGTTTTTTGAGAGGGTCCAAGTTTGAACTATCTATTTTTTGGATTAGGTTTTTTGCATTATTTACAAAGTAGGTATTGAAGGTGTTTGGTGAGACTGGTGGGTCTTTACTTCGTTGTTCTCTGTTTTTGTTTTCTTTTATTATATTCCATATGCATTTATTATGATTTTTCGATTTTTTTATACGATTATCATTACATTCCCTTTTAGCACATGCAATGGTTTCTTTGTATATTTTTTTCAAACTGTTTAGTTGTTGTTAGAGATTATCCCGCAAGTTTCTTATTTCGCCATTAAACCATGTATACTAATACTGAATAGTCATATCATTTTATTTAAATAGGTTGACCGTTTGAATTTGAAATATAATGCTTTCTGGATATTATTTTTCTCGGTATAATTGAAAAAAAATTACCACGATCGCTACTTTTGTACAGAGTTTCGTCCAACTTTGGGTAGGCTTCAGTAATATCATCATGAATGTTTGTTTTTTCTTAACAACATTCATTTCATTTTATTGAGTAAAATAGTAGATGATTTGGAATTGATGAAATATTGAAAACAAGGTATATTTCCCAATTCAACAGATACAAATATAATTTAATTTCAAAGTGGAGCCCAGGTTGAACACACTGTATAAACGTACTAGGAACAGATTCTCTGCTTGTCAACTTTTTCACAATTTATTCAACTCACTATATCTCTCTGTCTCTTTCTCTCGGTTTTCTTGGCATTCGCTTCCGTACGTAAACTGCCTATCTCTGCCGCTAACGATATCCTCATGCACACACATGAATTTGGTCAACCCTATAAACTGTACTTCTTCAATAATCAACTCTTATCAAGTGTTTCTTTTGTTGTAGGAGCTGAAAGTACTGGAATGCCGAGGATGTGCCTTACGCAGACTGAACAACGAAATATATCACTTGTTACCCCAACTGATCCATCTCGACTTAGGAGACAATGAAATAAAAACTCTACCAGCGGAACAGCTAACAGATTTGATCAACCTCAAACATTTCAAACTGGACGGTAACCATATCACTATTATACACGACTCGACCTTCATCCACCAACCAATGCTGAAAAAATTGAATCTGGCAAGAAACCATATCACGAAGATTTCCCAAGAAACCTTCCGGGATGTTCAGAATCTGACAGATTTGGATCTGAGCTATAACAAATTGGAGGAGCTGAGTTTTTTGGCGCCGGTTTCGGACCTACTGGAAGTGTTGATCTTGAGCGGTAACCATTTCAAGTTGAAGACTCTCGATGAGCTTCTGACCCTTACGGCGTTACGGGAGGTGAGGCTCTCGGATTGTGGCTTGGCAGATATACCCTTCGGAATATTTCCTTCAAGTCTGAGATCGTTGGATCTGAGCGGAAATCATTTGTCAGCGCTAGCAAAAGCTGTTTTACCAACAGACCTGAATGAGCTGGATTTGTCCAATAATCGCTTCAGAGGTTTAGACGAAGATCTCTTGACATTGATTGATAGCACCCCGAATGTGCAACTGGACAATAACTTGTGGTCCTGTGACTTGTGCCATATTGTTCCCCTGCTAGAGCGGGTCAACCGTAGTGTGCTTTTCAGTGAAATAATTTGTGCTGCGCCGTACACGGTCAAAGGAAAAAAGCTGGGGACGATTCAAAGAAACGAATTGACGTGGTGCACTTCCCCCGGGTACACAGCTAGTGACGCAAATTTCTTTCTGATCGGGGAAGATGGAAAGGTTGGGATAATCGCGGCGGGAACATCCGTTTTCCTCCTAGTTCTCACCGTCCTCGCGATAATTGGGGCGCTGTGCTACTCCAAACGTCACGCTGCCAAATATTACACCCACGAGGATAAGATTGCTGTGGAGGGGGAATCGATATTCGATAATAACCACAGTCCTTTGTTTTGCGACGGAGAGCTGAGCTTCAAGTTTCCTCTCGACGCTGGCGAGAAGAAAATTTCCATAGCCACCATTGATGAGATTAAAAAAGAGCACACAATCACCAACGGGACTTGAACGGGTTTCGGGAAATCGAATTGATGAGAAACGAACGATATTGACAGTGTGGCGTCGGGGGACGTTTCCAAACGTTCTCCGTCGGACATTTGTTTCAATTCCGTGTTTTGGAGCTGGTGAATCCGCCGGGATTTTCAGCACCAGGAATGAGTTTGCGAATGTTTCGATGTAAAGTCATATCTGTGAACGTGTGGTATTAGATTTTGCTATTAATTTATTGTCGATACTCAGATAGATCGTAGTATAGGCGAGAAATAGGTTCATTCAATTTGCCTGTGGATATGGGCATCTCTTCAGAATGTTTACACATCGATGACACTATTTTTGTTCAAGTTTGAAGGCCGTCGAGTTTTGGAATTTTTTTCTGACGTTTGATTGTCAATAACATTCGTTGACCCTTTCCTACCTGCCAATTTCATATTTGGTTGAGGTTTTCAGCTTCTTCTTTTCTGTTGAAATCATTCGTGTGCTTGTGTATCTCTATTGCCTCCCGTACTAGTCGGCAATGGTATCTCTGGTTGGAAGCAATAAATTCCATGTATCCAAAGTCCTGTAGTTCTTTTCACTAAGTGCGTGTTCCACCACAGCCGACTTGTCTTTTTGGCCTAGTTTGCTGTTTCTTTCATGCTCCTTCAGCCTTGTTCCCATCAAACCCTCATCCTAGGCAAAGGAGAGGAGTCATCTCTACACCCACTGAACAGGCTCTAAAAATTTGTGAACTAGAACATCTAGAAGAACAACAAGAACATCTTTAAGTGGCTTTGAGATCGAATAGATACAGTGTATCCATGAAACTGAAGAGTTCTCCGATTCAAAATGTGGAGAAGTCTCAAATGGTTGCACGTTCATATATCTCGTATAGCTCTAAAGTCATAGACATAATTGGAAAATTCCTGGGGAAAAACAACATTGAAATGGTTTCCAAAACCACTAGGAAGCCACAACATAGCCTCAAGTTGACTGAAGGCAAAAAAACCACTATCATCAGCAGGAAGGAAACCACAGAATTCTATTTGAAAACGCGAAACAATGCCCCCAACCAGGGATACCAGAGTCGACTGGTAAGGGAGGCGATAGAGATCCAAAAACACACGGATAATCTCAATAAAAAAGAGAAAGTTGTCAGCTTTATGGATTAGTTGGCATTCATATGAATATATATCGATCTTTTGAAAATACTTTTTCCAGACCAGAACAAGAGCAGTGCCTATAGACGCTCTTTTCTGTTACCAGTTGATGATGGTTTTAGTAATCTTTTGATGATTCCAACTCTGTTAACGAAATGCCCTTTGAAAGACGTATACAGTTACATATTGACCATATTTTGGAATTTCCAATATATTTTTTATATTCAATAGGTCCTTTGGAAGCTGCTAAATTTTTCCTGCTTTTGGCAAGTTTTACAAAAAGCAACTTTCAATTTATTATATCCTCGATTATATTCATGAAACTGTCATGGTATCAAACTGAATCGTTAGTTTTGAAAGTCGTGCATTTTCCGGAAAGATACATTTCAGAGAAAGCAAGGTTTTGGCTTTTTACCTCCATCGTCATTGGAAGTTTTCGAAATTGATAGTTTTCTTTCTTTCTTTCGAAAGATTACAACATTTTTACGTAAAGAGATGAAAAAGTAAACTGTCAAAACCATTATTTTTCATGAATTGTTAGTGTTAGCTGGAAATGCTACTGAATGAATTTGTTTCTTCTCATTGAAGTAGTGCATATGATGAAAAGGGATGATTTTGTATATTTTTTAAGATGATATTCGATTGTTGTTAGGAAACATTGGGTCTGAATGGTACCAAGATTACTTAAAATAAGGTACTAATTTCGTATTAGTTATTGTGTGATGTAATATTTAAGGTTTATATTTTTTCAGATGAACTCTACACTTAAGATTATAATAGTTATAATGCTAGTATTACTATGAATATTTATGGACTATACAAATAAATATATAATTGTACAAAATATGTTGAATAAAAAATATTGTTTTTAAGAAACGCATGTTTTCTTTCTCACAGAATGAGGTCGAAAATTAGGGGTATCTACCAAAGAAATATGGAAAATTTCGACTTGGAACAAGGGGTTGAGGTGCAAAGTATTACTGTATTTGTGTTGAGCTTTTGGAAAGAAAACCTTCAGATATAGAAAACTTCAGTTTCCTGGAAAATTTGAAAGCATATTTTTGTTATTGTTGCCCTTAATATTTGCCTTTATGGAGGTCATAAATTCAACAATTTTCTTTGAGTATATTCTTAATACTCCTTACTTTTATAACAATTTTTTCACCAACATTTTCGTTTCAAAGAACTGAGATAACTTTTGAAGAACTGGCAATGTTTACATCGTTCCTCACTTGAATGTTAATTTTCAACAAAATTACATTTTTTCACATCCAACCATTTAGAGGACAAATCATAAACGTAAAAACTCATAAACGAAACAACTACTTTTATATGGACATTGAATTACACTGTTGTGAATCATCCCTGAAAAAAAAATAACGCTGGCCGCCGCTGGTCATCGTAAATCGATTGTGACTTGGCCAAGATTGCGCTCAACTCAACTTGCGCTCAGCGATTGCTCTAGACTTCGATTATCATATATAAACACTACCAAGACGCATATCCAGATATCTGACAAAACGTAAATCACTTTCTCCCATACATTTTGAACTCAAAGCATTCATTATGGAACTGAATCAGATATGATTCATAGAAATGCTACACAATATAATATATAGAACACTACGACATGAATTTATACATACTGTCAATCATTGTTCATTTAAGTGATATAAAATAATTTAGATTATCATTAATTCATTTCCAAGTAGCAAAAATATCATCAATGTAACTTCATCAAACTTTTAAATCGATCAGGTTAATTTTGTTGAAAAAATCGAAGCGAATTTTGAGGAACACACTGTAAATTACTGGAGTTTTTAACTCCAACGACATCATTTTGGAATCTGAAACTACAAGATACGTACCTATGAATTCCATACCTTTCTTTTTTCCAGCACAAATTTATAATTTTTTTTTGGGACCGAACACAAACATTACAGAAAAATCTTCGAGACCCTCTACGAGCGGTGCCTGTGCGAAAGTAGGGATTCACGTTGGATTTGAATCGCTGGAGATTAAATCTATTTGGAAAAACGTTCTCAGGAAGTTTATTCCATATAAACGCAGTTCCCCTAATGAAAGAGTTCATGGACAGTGAAGTTCGAGGTATACTGAGTTTAACCTCTAAACGAAGGTTAGAGGTTCGTTCGTCGCGTATTTCTGATATGTACTTCTCTTGGTGGGATCAAATGTGCCAAGTCACTTAAACACCTCCCGTGAAAGTATCTATCAAGGCTGCAAATGATGTTCGCATCTCCAATTAGGCGAATGGTTCTTTTTTGGATGGAATCCAGTAGCTTCAAGTTATGCTTAGAGGCAAAGTTCCATACATGAGAACAATGCTCCACAGAAGGTCTGATCTGAGCTGTACGAAGCATCAAAATTTGCTGAGATTTATACAGTTTTCTGGTTCGGAACAAAGTCCAAGCTGTTGAGAAACAGCCTTTGCAATTCCCGGGACATGATATGTGCCAAGACATATTGATGTCCATTTTAACCCCCAACAAACTCTGGAGACATTTATATTTTTGGAAAATCCAGTGGCTGGATTACTTTCACCCCGATTCGAAATCACTTATAGATCCTTATTAAGATATGCAACCTCTTGCTGCCGGTAAAGATGTGCATCTGCAGCCCATGTCCTGGAATCCAAGTGAAATGACGAAACAAGTGTGCTGGCATCAGCAAAGTTATATATTGAATACTTGTTTTTTTCCACTGAGTCCACTAAATCCCTGGGGAACACTAGCGTTGATGGTGAAAGTATTCGAGATATATCACTCAATGGTCACTTGGAATGTTCTTTCAGGAAGCTGGATGGTCATACACAAAAATGATCCAACAAGCCATAGCATCGGAGTCTGGCTATCGCACCCTCATGCCTCACACGGTCGAAGTCCTTAGAGATATCAAGAGCAACAGTTCTTGACCCTCCATGTTTCTCGATTGCGTTATCCCAAATATGGGTGACATACAATAGAAGGTCGCCTGTTGATCTTTATTTCCGAAAGCCATGTTGATGATCGCTCAAGATATTGAATTCTCCCAAATATTTAAGGATATTATGGTGGTTTACAGCTTCATCCATGATAGCAAAACGACTGATCTATAGTGATTTGGAAAATATTTACTGCCCTTTTTGGGAATAGGCTGAACGCAAGCAATCTTTCAACAAGAAGGGCAATTTTACAATTTTCTGATGAACAACACATTTTTTTTATTTTTGAATTAACGCAGTTTGCCACTTCTCCACCTGGACAAAGTTCTCCATTTGAATTTCTTTTTAACCAGTCTTTTGTTTTTATAATATCCATGCTGACCAAATCATGCAGTTCCCTTTCATTCTTGCAATGCCAAAATAAAGTAGTGTCATCAGCGAATTGGGTTATTTCTGCGGTTATATTAATGCAGGCCAGGTCGTTAATATATAACAAGAAGAGAATAGGGCCTAGACCCGATCCTTGTGGAACACCACATTTCCCATTTGAAAATCCATCGCCCACTCACCAGATCGGTTAACTCAATTTGTTTTATTCAAATTCGTTTACGAAACGATTCAAGTGGTGCGACTTCTCATTGGACCTCACTAAAAAAGATAAATTCTCTTCCATTCACTACCTTTGAAGCGGAGTACATCTATTCAACTTCATTAGTCGAAGTGAATTCAAACGGAACTCATTTCTACTCTGATTTATTTGACCTAATTCAGTCGAATCCAGTAAAAATTCCAGAGGAACGATATTAGCCAAAGCTCTCTATACTCGGTACCTCGATGAAAAAACAACGAGAGCAGATTTGGAAAAGGCTCGTCGGTCTACTTCAGGTCTGAATTTACATGATGAGATAAAAAGTAATTCAATCATCTGGTTCGAAACTCCTACATTGCTATAAGAACTTCATCCAATTACATTTTCGGTCCGATAACCTGATGTTTCGTGGGAATTTCGGTATACTTTTCACATTTGAAGCCAAACAGATGTTTACGTGTTTGTGTTGAATGAAGATTTATTGGGAATTAGGCCGATTTTATCAAGGGTTTCCGTGGTCGAATCGAATCGTGCCACGGAATGTTTTCATCAGCATTTCATGAGAGGGAAGTTATGATCGTTTTCAAATCACCCATAACACAGGCCAACAAAAAAAAATGTTTTTGAAAACCTTGTTTACTTCAATAGCTGATGTCGTGTCTTCGAATACTTAAAAAATAATAAAAAAGAAAACAAGAGTGGACTGTAAGAATTGTGGCATAAAGCGAACTCACCGAATTCCTAATGTCAAAAAACTAAATACATTTAAATTGAAAAAAAATAAATAAATTTCAATCAATTCGTCTCCTCAATTGGTAGAGGACACAATTTGACCAAAGGTCGTGTTAGTGTACCATTTTTGGTTTTGACCACAGCAACACGAGAAATTCCGTCACTACCCGGTTTCAAAGTAGTGATTCGACCTGAAGTCCACTGAAGTGGGGGCGTAACATCTTTTATCAAAACTAATGTACCCGGTGCAACCGGAGTCATTGGTTTAATCCACTTGCTACGTTGATGTAATGTATGCAAATACTCAATTTTCCATAGACGCCAGAAATCTTGATGGATTCGTTGGAGTAATTGCCACCGCGATACACGATTCAAAGGAGTTGACGTGAGATCGGAATCAGGAACGGCAGACAGGGGTTCTAAAGTTGAAAAATGGCCGGGACTTAGAACTGAAATATCATTAGGATCTGAACTTGAAGGTGTTAATGGTCGAGAGTTCAATATTGATTCAATTTGAACCAGCACCCTATAAAGTTCTTCCTGAACCTGTTCTCTGATTGTTTTATTCAAATGACTCCCAAATACCTTCGAAGTGCGGTGCTGAAGGGGGGTTGAAGTGAAATTCAATATTCTCAGAGGACGTAAAAGTTTAAGTTGACTACAAGCTCCAATGAAATTTGTTCCGCAATCACTGCTTATCGAAGAATATCGTCCTCGACGAGCTACAAAACGGCGAAGAGCTGCTAAAAATGCGTCTCGAGTGACGCATTTTTAGCAGATCTGAAGCGAGTTCGATGTGAATCGCCTTTGTAGCGAGACGTACAAATAGACATATGTATGCCTTGATAGTTTTTGATCTCCTACGTTTATTCATAGCTATAAAAAGTGGACCACCATAATCCACACCAACGTTAGGAAAGGGCTTCATTTGTGAAATGCGTGGTAGAGGAAGATTCCCCATGGGAGGTTGTAATGATACATGCCATGCATCGAGACAAATTTTGCGAATTACGCGTTTGGATGCCAAAATCCAATATTGTTGAGATAGTAAGAACTGTACACTTCGTATACCTGCATGGAGATACTTTTTATGAAAATAATTAAATCAGTGAAATCTGAGTTACTAGGTAAAAGAAGCGGATGTTTCTTATCGTAAGATAGGTTAGAATTTGTTAATACACCTCCCACTCTGAGAAGTCCCTCATTGTCCATAAATATATTCAATTTTTTGAGCGGCTTCGAAAAATTATGTGATTATGATGCCATAATTCAGGCGACACTTTATCCTGAATATATGTGACTCTATTACTCACAAAAGTTTTCCATCTGTGTGGAGAAGCATTAATCCATGCAGGAGTAATTTCCGAATCTGTCCATGCCCAAATAGAACTGAATTTAAGTTTACCTTGATATACACTAAGGACAAATGACATTAAAGAAGAGAGGAGTACAGCTGATTCCTATAGATTTTTGTGTGATGAATCCAAATCTGGTCTTAGTTCTTTTGTATCATCCATAGTTTCTGAACCATTTACTTTTTTTATATGATTTAAAATCTGTACGGTATATGGTAAAATTAATGAAACATGAAAAAAATGTAATCAATATCATGGTTTTTATTTACAGTAAGTCACTTGAAATAATGATACAGTGTTATAATGTAGGTTCCACTGGTCAGATAGAATCGGTTTATACTTCTTTTCTCTTTTCTCTTTGAAGTTTCTTGTGTAGCTTTTCTTGCCATCAGTCGCATGTTGAGCTTTACGGTGAAGTGGCCAATAGTAGTCTGCCATCATGTTGATGTTCCAGAGACCCTGATAACGTTTTTCCATCAATATCTTGGTGAAAACACTCACCCTGCTCCTCACTAACATCTCCCAAATTTTCAGGGAAGTAATCAAGATTACTGTTCAAAAGTGGACTTTCAGGCTCAACAAACATCCTAGTTTCTTGAAATTCTTTAACATGTTAGCTACAATGGTTCGATATTCTGGGTCTTTTGCATTTCCTTAGAATTTTGTAACAACTTGCTTGACTGATACCCATGCTTCTTTCCCATGTATGGTCATTGTGGTTTCAAAGTTTAGGTCCACCTGTAGGCAATGCCTTTACAAACTGTTTCATGAGGCCTAACTTTATATGTAGAGGTGGCAAGATAATGTTTCTAGGATCTACAAGGTTCTTGCGGAGAATGTTTTTCTCGACGGGTTTTAAAGACTTCCTCACAGGCCAGTTCTTTCTGCACCAACGTTGATCCCTTGCTCTACTGTCCCATTCACATAAAAAACATGGAAATTTGGTAAAACCGCCTTGCTGACCAAGAAGCATTTATGCTACTTTCAAGTCACCACATATCATCCAACCATGAGCCGAATAGCCAATTTCATTCAACACTATTTCTAGGTTTTCATAGGTCTTTTTCATATGTACAGAATGGCCAACAGGTATAGATGCATAAGTGTTCCTATAGTGTAATAAAACAGCTTTCAAACTAGTTTTGGAAGAATCAATAAACAGCCTCAAGTCTTCTTTTTTGTACTCAACACCACTCTTTGATCAGACTTGGAATGTCTGAGCAGTACACTGAATCACCTTCTTGTTCAAAACATTTGACTGTAATAAATAAAAAAATTCAATATATTGATGTGCAAATGTGAAAAAATGGTAAGTGATACGGCTCAATAAGTGTCATATTTGGATTTAGCACCCTAAAAAAAAAAAAGAATAATAAGGTGTTTTGAGTGAAAAAGTTTTTTCATCGTTGGCCTCGTTAAAAATATTTTCAAAATGAAAAGTCTTGCTTCAGACATAGCCAGTAATTGAACTCTCTGCTCGTCAATTGAAGATATGAGTTATTGTTTTCAGAATCGCAATGATCTGGGTCGAATTTGTCCAGTCATCGAGGTGGATCTTGGTTCAAGTTGGAAGCAGAAAGTCACTGATATTAATTCTAGTGATTTTCAGCTACCGAAAAATATGGATCACTGAACTTGCTTCAAATTTTGTGTACAAAATGGAATTAAGTGCTCAAAAAGAGTCAAAAATTGTGTTAAGTGGCACAAGATTTTCACAGAAGGCCCAGAAGATATGAATGACTCTAGACGTTCCAGCACATCAACAACCGATGAAAATGTTTATTATTATAGAGAGTCGTCGAATCACTATTAGAGAAGTTGCTAACGATATCGGTATATTGGTTGGTTTATGCCATGCATTTCTTTTGTAATTTTTGGTCATGAAGCCTGTGGCAGCGAAGTCTGTTCCAAAATGCTGAGTTTTGAAAAGAAGAAGACTGAAAAACAAAATGTATTGCCCAACACATGAATCAACTCACAGGATGATATATAATATAATAATGCAGTATGAATAAATACTATTTAAACTGAATATACAGGGTGTAACTGAATGGGTGTAAAACATTTGAGGAGGTGATTCCTCATCGAAAAAAAGATAGGATCTTTCATATAAAGAAACTTCATTGGAGAATCCCTTGTTAAGATAATATAAAAAAAGGGGATTGTCTGAGTTCTGAACTCAAGATGTAGAAAAGTCTTGGTCCGAGGTAAGAGTGACATCTTTGCCCAATAACTTTAAAGAATATAGGTATAGATAAGATTTTGTTTACGTTTGCTCTTGTATGATAGGAATACGATACTAAAATTAGGCTTCATGTTTGTATTGATGTATTGAAATTTTGTGAAAAAATAGCTGTCTGATATAAAAAAAATAAAATGTTTCATTATATAGGAGATGTGTGGAGTAATATTGATGTTTTTTGAATATTATTTTGATGCCATACGAGAGCCTAGAGTGCATATTAAGTTGTGATCAATTCAGGCATATCAAGCATCTTTGATAATACTCTGAATTGATAATACTCTGACGTTATCAATTTCACCGATCATGTAAACTCCTCTAACAGCACAAGAAGCTCTGAAATTGTTATATCCTCATCGAAATGAAATGAATTTTAAAACCAAAAAGATGTTATCCGACTCGATGGTTCACGATGTTATACATGTTACATCAAAATCCTTAATGAATCTCTTGTCCAAGAATTGCATCAGCATGTACGCAAATAACTAAAACTCCCCTGGGAACTGACTCATATATTTCCAAGAATTTTCTGAAAGAACGCAGTTCTACATCAGCAAGTCCAAAATTTATAAATATGAAAACCGGGACGAGATCATTATTTTTGTTTATGTATTTGTTGTATCTTCATTTTTGTTTATTCATTCAAAGTACACTTCAATGTGAGATTTCCATACAACAGTTCACAAAACCGCTACACATGTTTCGCTATACAGTAGCATCATCACACGTATTAAGTGTGGAAGCTATTGTGTAGCGAAACTACTCAAACATAAACTCTCCAGTGAAAAATCGCACATAGAAGTGGTACTCACGGCTAATTTCATCACTTTACATATGTTTATTGTCTATATTTTTCATTGCTGAAGAAGAAATGAAGGAAGACTTCATCAATTATTTATTGTACCATGTCCTCAAACTATTCAATATACTTGATTGAAACATATGGAGTGATAACAAACATATCGAATACATTCAAACCGTAACAATCATTTGAAAATTTCGAGGTTTTCACTAACTTGAAATTTATTATATATTGTTTGGAACCGGCGATCTTCTGTTCCATAGAATCATCTTGATCCTCTTCATCTGCATCTCTTTTGTCAAACCACCAGTAACGAAAGTTGCACATATGAAAGTTTCTGAAAATCCCATCGACTCCATTTTCAGTTTCATTATCATGCTGGAACACGAATTCGGCTTCAAAGATATGTGATACTTCTTTCTGAACTTTGAATATTTCCGGAATGTAAACTTCGATGAAACTTTTGTAAAATGGCAATCGTGCGTAGGTCGTGGCATAGTATTCACACTTTCCTTTTTGAGCATATTTTCCCTGCAGCACGAGTCCCGCCAATTTATTTCTTACAACCAGTGGGCTACCATCATCCCAAACACCCGCAACCGCTTGTGGGCTGTCCTCTGTTCCTAAACTACTGCAAAGATGAGCCTCAGGTTGGAAGTTTTCGCAATCTGGAGTATCGCGTTTCGCACAATCTGAAAATCAATATGGGTACACCTTTGAGAATTTTTTCATTTGTCTATGTTACATAAATATTTGTAACTGAGCAACACATTTGTATTTCAAAAACGTCAGTTTTTATATTTCGAATCATGAATATTATAACTAGTTACTAGATTTCTCAACACAATATTTCTCACTACAATATTATGGCACGAAACTAACAAAAAAAATCTACATAATGCCATCTGCTCAGATATCTGTCTTCATATCCTTTTGCTGATATATTCCAAGCTATGATGAAATTAAAGTTCTAATAAACGAAACTGAAATAAAAGTAATAGAGAAAATTGATCATATCGAATATATTTCATTATACATATACAGGGCTATTCAAATTCATTTCTGTACATGGGAATCTCGTAAACGATAAGAGATAGAGTGTCGGTTGAATTATGGCGAAGTTGCGTATTTCAGAGACCTATTCAACGATGTAAAGAAATCGAATACAGCTCTTTTGGTTCTGGAGATATACAGAAAAAACCAAAAAAACCCAAATAATTTTTTTGCCTATATCTTCTTCATTCGCAGACATATTGAAAATCTGTTCACATTTTGGTATTGGCACTTGATTTGGGCTCTCAGAATATATCCATGAATCTTTTATACAGGGAGTCATCTGACTTGGGCCAAAAACATCCCGAAATATAAAATTGAATTTAATTTCTCAGTATGAAGTGAACGTCTGCTATCCAAAAACTACAACAAAAAATACAGTTCCGTGTATAAAAATTCAAAGATGGTGGCGCCCCAAGTCGAATGACAGGTACAATCCCCATTTTTTTGAATAGGAAGTATAGGCTTGTGATATATTGTTTGGGATGGTCTCTTCAATCTCTATACAGAAATGTTATCGCTTTTAGGTTTATTGTAACAATTAAGATAAAATAAATTAAAATCATGGTGTTACCAAAATTCGATAAAATACACTCAAAACTTATTGCAATATACTCAAAACTTATTTTATGTTGAGGTACTGATGATGAGATAGTAAGAAAAAACCATGGAAATGTTATTTTTGAATGGTATCCTTTGAAAAAATTTAAATAATTTCCGTGGCAACGTTAGTTCGAAACGCATTGTCAAGTTGTTTTGTATGTTACAACATTAGTTGTCAGTATTTTAATTTAAGTCCAAAGTTCGTTAACTTCAAGTCTGATAAATGGTTAGACTAAAGGAAAAGCATAAAATAACAGTTTTACAAATGATTGGTTACGGAAGTAACCAACAGGAAGTAACTCGCCTATTTCATGAGAAATTTCCTAATTTACCGCCCATATCTCATGGAACAATAAACAAAATAGATGTGATGCTTGAGTTTGAGGAAAACCCACATACATCGAGTAGACAGGCATCCACTATATTCAATGTTAGCCATATATCGATAGTAAACATATTGAAAGAAAATAAAATTCATTCCTGTAAAATGATACCTACTCACGAGCTCATGGAAGACGATGATGGACACATTTGGTAATAATATCATCCAATTAGAAGACGTTATGTTTTCTGATGAGTGTACTTTGTCTCTTGAAAGTCATGCTAATCGGCCTAATTGCCGCTCCTGGTCAACGGAAAATTTTCACTGGATGAGAGAAGAACACACGCAATACCCACAAAAGGTTGATGTTTGGGCAGGAATTGTAGGAAACCATATCAATGGTGCCTTCTCCATTGAGGGCAACTTGACGATAATTATTTGGCACTACTTCAAAATGATGTTGTTACAAATTTAGCAAATTTATATCCTAGACCAGGAAACCCTTAATTTCCAGTGAATACGATATAGTTTCAGCAGGATGAAGCATCACCACATTACCAAGTTTATGTTCGGCAATACCTCGATGCAACATTTCCCAATCGGTGGAGAGGGAGGCTAGGATCGATTGAATGGCCGGCACGATCACCTGATCTTTCATCATTAGNAAATAATCATCGAAATAATATATGCTATATATTTGCAATCTCTTTGACCTAACACGTCACTCAGCAGACTCGCAATTAAACTGTTTAAAATATGATCAGACAAGAAAATTCAAAAATAGAGACACCGACACCCTCTCTTTCAGAAATGACATACTTATAACATTATATAACATACTTATGCTCAAGGATGTCGAAATGACGTTATTTTTTTACAACTTTGCTCCCCACCCCTTTCTTTACGTCACTGTCAAATTGTCAGATTACTGAAATATACACTTTTTAGCAGGTAATTAACTTGCCCTACCTTAATCTGACGCGCTCGAGAATTTTTGATGATCATTTTTTTTTACAAATCTGATCCTTTATCCCACACAGGCGGCATTATATATGGGGATCATATTTGGTGGAGGGATACAAGGTATCCCCCTGTATATTAATCTGCCGCGCTTTAGTAAATTCCGAAATCCCCACTTGGGTTCCCCTATTATTACTACATTCATATCTTCGGAATATAATTCTCACCTTCATCACTCTCTAACCTCACCGTGCCAGAATGAAGGAATTTAGCTAATACAGACATATCATTAGCACCCCATCCAGAAATGGTTCCAGATTCTTGATGGTTGATTACATCTTCTAGTTCATCTTCCTCTATGATGCTGATTGGTGCTACTGCCTCACTCAAGTTGAATTTTGTTTTCAGTTTAATAAGAGCCACATCGTGTGTGATTGAATGTTTCCTGAAATATAAAGATATTTTAATCATGATTTACGAATGGTTTTGGCCCCCATTTGTTATTGTTCTTTGAGGAGAATAGAAGAGTGAACTTGAGTTTTTTCGAGTTTTTCATTTCACTAATTTTTCAGGGTCCTGTGGTATGGTTTAGTTCATTTGGAATTAGAATATATCTGGTATTGATATTATTTCATTTAAATACAATATACCTGTGAAGTTTCTGTTGGAAAAATGGATGAATAAGGAAAAATAAGGGGTGTTCCATTTGAAAGTACTGAATTATTATTGTTTGAAAATTGATATAACTTGACAAGTTCCTTATATAGGGCGTTCTAAGGAAAACTGTGATCCATGAATGGACGTATAATAAAAAATTTGAAAGAACACGTCAATTTTCATTTCTAGGGGGACTAATTCTAGAATGGAAATCATACCCGAAACTTCACCCCCCTGCGGTTAGCAACTACCTCCCTACTTTTTTTAAATGGCATGGGGAGGTTGAGGTTCTTGCTAAGACCATCACTTTGAAGACAGCAAGAACTCCACAAGGAAGAGGAGCCGCCACAACCAGTACTTGTACTTCCCTACATCAGGGGATTATCGGAAAGGATGAGACGGATTGGGTCCAAGTATAACATCAGGACATGCTTCAGATCTGGAACCACTATCCGTAGCAGCCTCACGAAAACCAGGCCACCAAACGCGGACTGCGATTCCAAGAATAACATTTACCGGATACCCTGCGAGTGCGGAAAATCATACATGTATGAAAACTCTAATCAAGCGAAAAATGACCGCCAAACGGTCATCTCCCGCCAAAACCAATTAAGCGGAAAGAGGGAAGAGGGGATATGTGAAAGCACTCGGATGACCTATAAATAGTCAGATCTCGGAGGAATAAGTCCAGTTATCACCCAAAGACGATTGTGGATATTAACAATCGAAACGTTGTGACATAACTTGGTTTGAAATCTTTCATTTTTTAAATTTTTTCAGCTTTCATTAATATTTCAATTTTTATTGACTGGTTGTTGTTGTATGTTACTCCTTTGTTATTTCAGTTTTTTGTTTAATAGAATTGTTATTTTCGGTTATTCTTTTTGATTTTTCTCAGGGTTATCAAATCAATTTATATTATATTATTATGGAAGTCCGAACTAATGAAATACACCACGAAACATTGTCAAACACCTTCAAACAAACGTTGGGATACTTCATGTTTTCTGTTGTGAACAGAACTGATAAGTTTGAAACTTATCTATTAACTGTTCAACGTATTGATGGCTCACGTTGTGGTCTGGATGATGCGTATTATAAATTCTTGCAGCAGCTTTAAAAAATTCATTATTTCGATAAAAGGTTGCAACAATTCCTATTCTTTTTTCAGTAGAATAAATCATGTTGGAATACAGTAAACAAGGATGACTGAATAATAATTCGTGAAGAAAAGAAGTGACAGTGGTTAACTAGCTAATCTTTTGCTCTGCGACAACTAGATTCAACAAAATCTACCAGTGCAGAAAAAACTAACATAATGTTCACTACTGATTCAATTTTTTCTACAAATCTTGAGGATCTGCGCAGTGAATTGCTCGGGAATTCTAATTTCTGACTTCGAACATCTTGAATAAAATACGGAAAGCTTTCGAGAGTGGATTGTATTATTTTATGGAACTATATGGAAATCATTTTGAACACTTTATATGTTGATTGTGTTGATATTGATATTACTTTTGTTGATTCCATCAATTAAATGAGCGACAGCGAATTTTCTGTTTTTTATTTTTTGCATAAAACGTTCAACATTTAATATCTCAATAACGAATCAACCAATTTCGAAAAAAAATACTAAGATAATAGAGAGACAAAAGACCCCTCATACCGTTGAAACAAATAGGGAGGGTAGTTGGTGACCGCAGGGGGGTGAAGTTTTGGGTATGATTTCCATATCAGAATTGGTCCTCCTACAACTAAAAATTGACGTGTTCTTTGAAATTCTTTATTGAATTTCAAACAGAAGTCTTGCTCGGAAAAAGTGAGCATTTTCAAAAGTTATTTCACCTGAGAGCACTAGTATAAAGGAACCTTGTTGACTCACCTTATACATATATACATATGTTCAAATAAAGCTTGAAGGGCCAGCAATTAATTGGTCTAAACTCTGATTTGAATCACGTCTGGTGTTTTCAGGCTTCCACTTCGAAGCTATTTTCAAGAATGTTTGAATGAACTGAGGTTTAAATTTGCCTACTGCTCATGTTGTGGAAGGTGATGGCACACTTCAAGGGTTTTGTGACAACTCCCCAAGTCTTGTCGCTGGTATCCGCAATTGTCTCAATCTGCACACAGAGTCGAAACTTGCGGAGACAATTGACGAAATCTGAAGTGTAGACGGTTTGAGACCCCGGCGTCAAGTCATGGAATCCTCACACCGTGTCACTCGCTGAGGAGTGGGCAGATTGTAGCCCTTGCGGAGACCATTGACGAGACCCAGGAAGTAGGCAGATTGAGACCCTGGCGTCAAGTCACTAAACCCTTGAAGCGTGTCATTATCTGAGGAGAAGGCAGATTGTGGCCCTCGCGGAGACCATTGACGAGACCTGAGGAGAAAGGAGATCGAGACCCCGGGGTGAAGTCATAAAACTTCGCAACGTGTTACTATTTGAAGAGTAGGCAGATTGTGCCCCTTGCGGAAACCAGTGACGACACCCTGAAAGTAGGCAGATTGAGACTTCAGTGAAGAGTCAAAAAACCCTCACACGGTGTCACTATCTGACGAGTAGCCAGATTGAGACCCTAGCGTCAAGTCGCGGATCCCTTAAAGCGTGTCACTATCTTAGGAGTACGCAGATTATGGCCTTTACAGAGATCATTGACGAGACCTGTAAGTAGGCAGACTGTGACCCCGACGTCAAGCCACGAAAGCCTTGAAGCGTGTCAATATTTGAGGAGCAAACAGATCGAGACTTCAGTGTAGTCATACCTTCTTGTTTTTGTCCAATAACTGAAAACACCAGACTCGTTTCAAAGCAGGTGTCCTTCATTATAATTATTATTTGATGAATATTTATGAGAAAACCACTACTCACTTGTGCCCATAGAGGGGATGTATGAATGCTTCTTCAACTTTCGATAGCTGCATATCATCGGTAGGATTTTCCATATCGACAAATCCTGCATAGATTTCTAGGTCGTCAGAATTATCCACGACACAGTGTGCAGCAGTGATGATCCAATCTTCGCTGAGAATAGCCCCACCACAGAAGTAAATATTTCGGAACATGATTGAAACTATGTACGGAATCTCATCTACTTCCACCTCCTCACCTCCATATACTCTCAGATTTTGTTCGAGTCCTCTACAACTTTCTGGAAAAATTATACATGAAGGAAAGTGTATCAGTCAGTGTTCTGTAGACTTGTATAGCAGAGGACGTGAACATAAACTATTGTGCTACTTGGGTGAAGGATTCATGAAACTACATAAAAACAATTGATTTTTTGCCAACGCAACGTTTCGAACTTTGTTAATTCCGTTTTTGGGGCTTTTAGTTCTCACATGACTTCTCTATTCTTACAGCTTTGAATGTTTTGGGCCAGAATAATAGTTGGTCCAAGTTATTTTACTTTTTGAATTCTTACTAGAATCGTACATTGAAAGGTAAGACCCCGGTAATTCTAAGCTCGAACAATTAGGACTTTTCCGAGTTGTCCAGAAAACAGCATTTTCACAGATTTTTCACAATTATATTACGTTTTATCATTGATATGGAAGTAAACAACTTTGAAATATATCGAACATACATCAAAACATCACAAATGGGAAAGGAAGTTTTTGGCTTTTTACTACTCCATCTTGATACAAGATGGAGTAGTAGAAAGCCAACTTTCTTTCCCAAAAATTATTCACTCCTAAAAATATAACCCCTTCAATTCATCACAAATGAGTATTGATGAAACATTATGATGCATCAAGGTTACCAACAATGTGCCAGAAACACTGGTGTGATTTAGCAAAAATATATGATACTGCAATTATTTTTCTGCATGTCGTTATATCTTTTCGTATTTTGGAGGTTGATGAATTTGTAAATTACTCACCTGTAGTGAATAGTCCTAGGAGAACCACATTTAATATCGTTACCCTCATTTCATAAGATTTTTTCTTTTTCTCGAATCACACTCATATGCAATTGGTAAGAGTTGCCTGATTTTCCAAACCCACTGTTGAAAAAAATCAAATCTCAGATATAAATATATTTTATGACTTCTTTTGTTTGGAACACCATTAAAATGAAATTGATTGGTTCTTATCGCTTGTACTGACGTATTGTAATAATTGGATATTCATTCCATTTCTACTTCGATTTTTATTCTTTACGACCGGTTTCGATTCATTAAACCATTATCGAGTAAACTTCTAGAATATAAGGTGTATCGAATTGAGACTTGGTATGGGTGGTAGCTTCCGATTTCAACATGTTCTTGTTTCTGGAGCGATTCTGAATCAGACTATGACATTTTCAAAAACTTTTATGCCTACTTCATTTCTTCAGTCATTTGTGATGGCCATAATTTAAGGTTAGGTACTATACGGACCTTAGATTATGTTGAAAAATCACAATCAAGGTTTCAATGATAGATAGATGATAAGACATGTTGGAAAACTTACATTTTCGTGTTCAATCATCATTTTTCGATTTGTGACTAATTTTGACAAGCACTTTCTAAAAAATTAAAGATTTTGGTCGAATCCAACAATACTAATTCATTTGCGATTATATTGGAATTAAGAACAACTTGAATATTACTGAGAAAAACACCCAATTCAATATAACTGGGAGAAATATTGAAAAATAATTTACTTTTTCTTTTTTTTCGAAGACAAAACACAATCACTACAGGAAAATCCTCAAGGTGCTCTAATAGAAGTGCCTGTACGAAAGTAGCGATTCACTATGGATTTGAATCGCTGGATATCAAATCCATTATCAGAAAGTTCAGTCCACATAAACGCAGTTCTCCAAATGGAAAAGTTTTGAGGTGTGCTGAGTTGAACCTCAACACGATAAGCCACAGTTCGTCGCGTATTTCTGGTATGTGCCGCTCTTGGTGGAATCGAATGTGCCAAGTGTTGTATTAGTACATATTTCATGATATAAGCTTAGAGGGTGTTGGCAACACTGAAAGGAGGAGGTCAGAACGGAAGATTGTAACATGGTGGCTGGATGTAAAACAAGACAGAAAAATAAACTGTATTCATAATAGTAATGTTGATCTTGGTCTTAATTATTCGGGTAACGAATAGAACACCAAGTCACTTGAACACCTCCCGTGAAAGTATCTATAAAGAGAGACAAATCTCCAACCTTTGTTCAATGTTCCAGACTATGAAAGTTGAAATTGCTGTTCGTGTCTCCAATCAGGTGAATGGCTTTCTCCTGGATGGAATCCAGCAGCTTCAGATAATGCTTAGAGGTGGAGCTCTATACATGAGAACAACACTCCAAAGAAGGTCTGATCTGAGCTTTATAAAGCATCAAAAGTTACTGAGGTGTGTACAATTTTCTGATTCGAAACTGTGTTTCAAATTTTAAGTTCTGTAATTCCAGCGACATGATTGTGCCAAGACATATTGGTGTCAATTATCGAAGCAGAAAGCGGAATTGTTTGTCTGGGCATTATTATATCTGGCTACTTCCTGGCTACTTCCTGGCTACTTCCACCCCAATTCGAAATTACTTCCAGATCCACATTAAGTTATGCAATCTCCTTTTACCGGTGAAGATGTGCATCCACAACCGATGTCCTGGAATCCAAATGGAAGGACGAGACAAGTGTTCTGTCGTCAGCAAAGCAAGATATTGTAATCCTGGTTTTTTTCCATTGAATTGTTGATATACAATAAAAATGGGGTTGAGGACAATATGGATTCCTGGGGAACACCTGCGTTGATGGTAAAATTATTCGAGAGATATCCATCAAGAGCCACTTGCAGGGACTGTTGTTTAGGAAGCTGGAGAGTCATACACAAAAATGATGAGACAAACCATGGCATCGAAGTTTGGCCAGAAACTCGTCTTGCTACACACGGTCAAAGGCCTCAGAAATATCAAGAGCAACAACTTTTGACCCACCATGTTTCTTGATTGCGTTATTTCAAGTATGGATGATATACGATAAAAGGTCGCCTGTTGATCTTCGTTTTCGGAAGCCATATTATTGATCGCTAAAGATGTTGAAGCCTTTCAAATATTTAAGGATGTGGTGGTTTACAGCTTTCTTCAGTTTCATGCGTAGTATTTCACATTCACAGTTGATATCATGATGATGATGATGTTGCTGATGGGAAGGCTTACTTGTTCAGTCAAACGCGCATCAGGAGTCAATTTTTTTGTTCTGGCGTGGTGGGTGGGTTTTTATCAATAGAAACATGTCACGCCAGACGTCCAATTACACATAATAAATCACTCAGGTGATGACAGTGACATAGGATCTATGAGAATACAAAGGACTTTACTCGATTCCCGTTAAGTTTCTGTTTCCTTTTTCCTCAAAATTATATCTGTTAAAAGTGAAGAAGCTGATTGGTGTAACTACCTGAAAGATGTATTCGAAATTTAAGTAATTTTGCTCAATTGTATGCTCAGAGAACTTCCATTCAGCAATGTCCAGTCCATCAGTACTTTTCTCATGGATGCGAAAGCTTCAATTAACGTTTTGCTGTGGTTGGGAACAGCTTCTTTGGAAATTGAAATATCTGTTCACAATATCATTATGGTTACCATCGAATATTTCTCAGAAGACAGATGCACATATCAGCCCAGATGGTTACATGTTTCCCGAGATGATCAGGAGGCCATCTACTAGCTAATACATGCAGTGAGCAGTCAATATAGGGCGCCTGTCTGAAATACGTCACAACACACCAAGTTCTCAAGCCACAAACTCGTATTCTCACGT
The DNA here is from genome assembly GCF_000500325.1 of Leptinotarsa decemlineata. Lineage (NCBI taxonomy): Eukaryota > Metazoa > Arthropoda > Insecta > Coleoptera > Chrysomelidae > Leptinotarsa > Leptinotarsa decemlineata. Next base: position 186,618 of record NW_019291253.1, read on the forward strand.
AACTGGCGAAGACAGTCAAAAATTTCTCAGAAGACAGATGCACATATCAGCCCAGATGGCTACATGTTTCCTGAGAGGATCAGGAGGCCGTCTACTGGCTAATACTTGCAGTGAGCAGCCAAGATAGAGCGCCTGTCTGATATACGTCACAACAGACCTAGTTCTCAAGCCACAAACTCGTATTCTCACCTTACTGGCGAAAACAGTTGAATATTTCTCAGAAGACAGATGCACATATCAGCCTAGATGATACATGGTTTCTGAAAGGATTAGGAGGTTGTCTACTGGCTGATACTTGCAGTGGGCAACCATGATGAATTGCATCACAACCGACCTAGTTCCCAAGCCAGAAACTCGTGTTCTCACCTAACACGCGAAGATAGCCGAATATTCGTCAGAAGACAGATGCACATATCAGCCCAGATGATACATGGTTTCTGAGAGAATCAGGAGGTCGTCTACTAGCTGATACTTGCAGTGAGCAGTCATGATAGGGCGTCTGTCTGAAATATGTCACAACAGATCTAGTTCCCAAGTCACAAACTTGTGTTACTCAACTGGCGAAGATAGTTCTAGACTGATGAGGGTCAGTTCCTCATTAGATATCGGAAACTATAATATGGTTTCGAAGGACGTTATTCTTCACGAAGGAATTTTACCTCAATATCGATCAGTCAACTGTAATCTCGTCAGTATGTCGTTATGACTACCATAGAGGATATGGCTTGGATGGCTACACTTTACGTGCGAGCTCCATTAGGAAACTGTATATATGCAGCCTGGTTTGAATAGTTGTGTGTCACAATGAACCCTTATAGGTTTCTACGGAAGATTGAATAGATTTACTCACTTTGGGGTCACCTTTCTCACCTAGCCTTAGTGATGCCCACTCCGCATGGACCAAAGAGGCGGTGGTGCAATTTCCATAGGGACTACCAATTTATATAGGATGAAGTTTCATTTCAGAAGAATATGCATCAAAACAAACCATGATGATTATATAATCACCACATTAAATTTAATTCCAAGAGCGTTTCGTTACACGGTAGCTCCATCAGTAATACAATGTTCTTCATCTATGAAGAAATAAAAAACTTCGTGAAATTCTCATTTTTTATTAGTTCCCAACTATAACCTTCATCAATTAGACTCCACACTTCGAGGAACCGATGCAGAAATATCAAATTTGAAGTTAGGGAAGAATGAATTATACCCTCTTCTTTGTTTATCGGATTTGATAACCTTTGTACTCAATATCCATGCTTCGTGATTATCCAAGCTTTCATCATAATCGCTCCTACATGTATCCTCCAGTGAATTCCCAGCTTTCCAACGTCGAGGATATCTGAAGTTGAAAGATATTCTGAACAGCTTGTTTCCTTGAGGTGAATGGACCGATTGAAAAACCAAATCGATTTCGATGAAATCGTCTGTGGTGATCATATCTCTTGCTAGCGGATCGTCATCAGGAAGTAAATGTGGGATATAGGATCCTATAAAACTTCTTATGGATGGGACGCTGGCATGAACTGAGGAAAGGGATGGTTGATTTTCATTCCTATTTTGTTTTCCGTGTATGATGAAACCTCCTAACTTATTCATTATCACCAAGGGGCCTCCACTGTCCAAGTATCCAGTAAACATAGTTGAATTTTCCGTTGAACTGCAAAGCTGAACTCCAGAAATGACCTCATTGTTGGTTGGTAAAAGTTTCGCACATTCTAAAAAATTGAAGGAGAATGTTATTTGTGATGTACTGTTTGGAACCTTTGTTGTAGTAACGAATATTTCTACACCATAAGTTCAATCTTTCTCCTGAAGATGATCACTCAGTGATTGAAACGGTTTGGTGTTGTGATTGAACTCCAGTAATATTCATCACTTCACCAAAGGTTCCAAACAAAGTATCAGAAGGAAATAAGAGTAGTTGAAAACTAGAATAGCTTCATGCAGAGTAATTTGTGAGCAGCTTCGTTCAGATGTCTGAACTCTGAACTCAAATACCAGTGATTGGGAGTTCAAATCACATCCACATAATTTTGAGTTACACTCAATTCCCAAATTATCGGGAATTTGATGAAATAACAAAGATATGGATTGGTTTTGAGTGCCTTTGAACTTTTCTTCTTCTTTCGAAATAAAATTGTATCACTGTCATCCAAAATGTCCCTCACAAATGAATTTCACTTCAAAATTGAGGGTGATTCGGCAATGAACAATTAAAATATTTCTATTATAAGTCATAGATGAAGTAGTGTATTTCATTTGAAAGAAATAGCGGACCTATTATACAAGCTATCGCCTCTATACAATGGAAGTCGTATCAAGGTCAGCCAGAAATGGATTTCTGAGTGAGATGAGGAGATAGATGGTAACACTGGTACATAATATGGTGTTTTTTCAGTTTTAAGTTTTTTTGCACCTGACGTGTCAGTTGGTGACCAGGCCGAAACTTCCGTCAATTGAGACATTGTGAACGTAGAATAAAAAAAACCGTTTTTTTTTTGTTTCGTGATATTTTTAGGAGCTGTTCCTCAAGATGAACTGTTGAAAGTGAAAATCTATGAGTCTGTTTCAAGTGACTACTAGATGGTTTTTACGTTCATAAAACTTGCTAGTTAGTATAAATTGATCTGATTAACGGAAAAACAGATTTTAAAACAGATTTGAACCAACAAAATCAGTATAGTACTTCAGATGCGTTAACTGAGGAAAAATTAACCTTCGTTGCTGAGTAAATCTACATTTCCAGAAAATAATGTATTAGATACAGCCGCATCAGCAGATTCATTACAGCCCCAACTTGAGATGAGAGCAGGTTCTTGATGCTCTATGAGACTTTCCAGTTGACTAGGAGTGAGTATACCAACAGACTCAACAGCTATATTGAAGTTGAGTTTTGTCTCGAGCAGTAAAAGAGCGACATCATACTGCATAGACACGTTTCTGAAACAGAGAGAAATCAATCATTATCATGGAGAAAGATTCGGTATTCACTTAATTCTCAACATTTCTACGGTTTACCACTAGATTATTGTTGATAAAGTTGGGAAGTATTTGTAATACTACCAAGAAGGCCTAGTTTATGTCAACTCAAGGAGTTCTGACTTTTAATTACTGTTGAAGATTAGAAAAAATTAAAAAGTTGCCACTCATGGAATGATTAGATTAGATTTGACCGTCCATCCGACCAAATAAATCCAGCTTCTTGACGAAGTTGACGAAGAGCAGGAGCATGGAAGATGCGCTCTGCTATTTCATAATTTTCCAAACAGAAATAACACGTACTGTCTTCCTGAATTCCAAGACATTGCAGACATCAGGGACCTGTAAGTAGACATGCCCAACAAGATAGTTCCCCCTGCCATCATAATAATTTCAATGGACCACTTCTGATAGATTTTGATAGAAGTCCGTATTTCTTTTTGCGGTCCAGTTGTTCAGTGTTTGTGTGGCAAAGCCTGAAACGATGCCAATAATAGATTCTGATCCGATCACACCACTTGCAGCACCCTTTCTTGCAAAGATGTCAGCAGCTTTGTTATCTTCCAGGCAAGTGTGACCAGGAATTCAGACCAGAGATAATTTATTGAGTCATCCTATCGAGGAGAGTCTCTTTTGGCGTTCGCCACCAACTTAAATATTGCTTGGTGAGAGCCAAGAGCGTACAGGACCATTTGACTATCTAAGGATATTTTCATCGATTTATGTATGAGGTTGGATTCTATCAAATCTCTCCACAAACGAATCGATAGCAAACATTTCCTCTTGTATTAACGCCACATAGGTTCCTAGCCAGTATGATATCTCTGTTTTAAAACTGTATAAACTTGAAGCAGAGCCTGCAAAGGTTTTTGATAAATCAGTAAACCAACAGTTTTCTGCTCTCAATATTACCTTCTTCCCCTGGAGGATCACATCTCTTCGATGCTAGGGAGCAGCACTGTATGAGACGTATTGTGATTGACAGTTGGAAGCATTAGGTCATAATTCTGTGTGCAGTCCTTCTAGCCTCTCTCTCCAGGCAGTTTTGTAGAGGCGTCAGGTCTACAAGGATTTTTGTGGCCATCTGTATCTGTTTGGAGTCCGAGTTCGAATATTTTCCACTGATCGTTCGACATGTCCATACGAAAAGTCTGGCTGCTTTACATTTTTGGAATGAGCGTTTCAGATGAGTTTTCTATTGAGAATAACACCTGAATATTACTTATTAGACTACAACAGTTTTGGTGAAATTTGTAGACAACCGCTTCCTTTGCTACCAACTGTTAACAATGTCCAACAGGCCTTTTGGTGGCTACCTTTTTCGAAGTGGTCTTTGTGACGGTAAAACGGTAACCTTACAGATCTATTTTTCTTCTGTCGAAGACATCGAGGAGGCTATTTATCAGGAATAATAACATTGGGGGAAATTACTTCACCTTGCTGTTGTGTTTTACGAATATAACGAGAGATTTCTTCTCCCAAAATGACATGATGTTATGAATGGAGGAGACCTTCATCTTGTGATGTTTGCTAGATTGGTGCTGAAGAGACAATAAGACAAAAATGTTTTTTCTATAGTGTTCATATGGTAGTTGGTGTTCAAAAAGTACTTTTTCTCTGGTGTAACTCAATGTTTTTCTTCCAGTATATGCCTGAAAGCAATTCCTATGCATGATATACATATCTTTGTGAATAATTCACTTTGACTTCAATTGATTTCTGTAAGTTTCCCATATTTTTGTATAGAAATGGAGAAGTTGGAAGCCAGAAGATCTATCTATTTTGAAAATATATTTCACAGTGGTTATCATGGTGAAACTTGGAAGGAACTAGAAATGAGTTTTTAAAAGTTATCTGTGTGCGCTGGAAGACAAAGAATGGGAGGAAGATCAAACAGTTTGATCTTCTTCTTGGGGATGATTACTTGGAGATCGAAACACGTGTCGAGGTGTTAAAATAACGGTTTGGTGTTGGGAAAGAACTCCAGTAATATTCATTACTACACCAAAGGTTCCAAACAGTGCATCACAAGTTCTACATGAGTGATACCACATTGAAAAATAGCAGATAATATTGAATCATTTCCATGAATCCATTTCCTTGTATATCGAGGAGCCTCTGGCATTCATTTTCAATATGTGTATGGATACAGGTTTCTGGCCAACAGCACTAAAAAAAACAATAATATTAGGAATAATAACATTGAGGGAAATTACTTCACCTTGCTGTTTTGTTTTACGAATATAACGTAGAATAAAACAAGATATTTCTTTTCTCAGATTAGGAGAGATTCATTTTCTGGAAAGTTCTTCATCTCGTAATGTCATTTAGACTGGTGCTGATGAGGCAATAAGACAAGTGTCTTATTCCGAAACATCAAATGTCCGGCATTGGGGACGACAGTGTTTCATGAAAGGAAAAGTTTTCATATAGTATATATGAATAGAAAAAAGTGTTTTTTCTATAGTATTCATACGGTAGTTGGTGTTCAAAAAGTACTTTTTCTCTGGTGTAACTCAATGTTTTTCTTCCAGTATATGCCTGAAAGCAATTCCTATGCATGATATACGTATCTTTGTGAATAATTCACTTTGACTTCAATTGATTTCTGTAAGTTTCCCATATTTTTGTATAGAAATGGAGAAGTTGGAAGCCAGAAGATCTATCTGTTTTGAAAATATATTTCACAGTGGTTATCATGGTGAAACTTGGAAGGAACTAGAAACGAGTTTTCAAAAGTTATCTGTGTGCGCTGGAAGACAAAGAATGGGAGGAAGATCATAGTTTTTTAATTGGCAATGGAGATAAATGTTGAATAACCACATATTTTGATTGAGAAAATCAAGTGTTCTATAATATTTACCTGTCAACGTAAAGAGGATGTATGAACACCTCCTCAACTCTTCTCTTCTGTAGATGTTTCCCAGGATTCATCAAATTAACTAGTCCAGCTTGGATTTGTAGGTTAATCTGCCTCTCTACGCAGTGTGCAGATGTGATTATCCAGTTTTTCTCAATGATCGTCCCCGCACAGATGTGATTATTATTTTGAATGATAGAAACTACGTAAGGTACTTTCTGGTACTTCATTCGATGGAGTCCATAGTTTTTCAGACTTGGAGTTTCATCATCAAGAGTTGAACAATCTGGAGCCAGTAAAATAGAAACGTACAAGTAGGAGTTAAAGGAGTTGGAGGGAGAGAAGTAAAATTATCAAAAATGTTTGCCATGAAAGTTTTAGGTATCAATGCAAAATGGTTTTGATTTTGAATTATACCCAATATACAAATAACTGAGTCAAAGAGTTGCTCTTGATAATAGAATTACGATAAAAAATAATTTCAGAAGATATAGAATGAAGTAGGATTGTACCTCGTGAAGAAAGTATGACCTTAACTTTCTGAGGCTTAGCCGTTGAGGTTATTTGAGACTAACAATTCATTTGTGGTTCAGTCTTGTATCACTGGTGAGAAATAGGTGGGTCGAAACAGTGCTGACTGATGGTGGATAATGAATGCTTTTTTTGACACATGTTTCGATGAGAAATCATGATGACGACTTCCCTCAGAAGTGCTTCAACAGAAGAAGATCGACTGAGGATGATGATAGTTCCATCAGCCGTTTTTGTCCATTCAGAAGACATTGCTTGGGGCAATGAGTTTCGTGCTTTCAAACAGAATCCTGTGGTATTCCTCAGTGGGTGCAGGTTCCACAACCGACTTGTGAATCCCATGAATCTTTTGGTGGTTCCGACGTATACATTCCCATAAGTGCGCAGTATGCGATTTACCCCTACTGCTGATAATGGATCCTCTCTGTCTTCAGCCAACCTGAGGATTTGTTGTAATTCCCTGATGGGTTTGAAAACTATTTTAATGTTGTATTTCCCCAAAAGTTTTCCAATTCTGTCTGTGACGTGCAACCAGCTGAGCCTCCCCCAGGATTTTGAACAGTGGAACTCTTAAGTTCCATGGCCTTGTTGATCTCGAGTACACTGCACCCATTCTATCTAAAGGTCACTTGAAGATGTTCTAGTTTTTCCTCTAGATACTATGGTTCACATATTCTTGGAGCCCGTTCCGTTAGAGTAGAGCTGACTCCTCTCTTTTGATTGAGATGGTGGTTTGAAAATGCCTCAAATTAGTCAAATATTTTGAAGAATTTGCCTGAATTTTGTGGATCTTGGGCCAGAATATATTCTTGAAAAAAAATTTGTAATATTGGGCAAATGGGATCTCTCTGAAATGTGAGTATTCATCAAACTCGATATGTATTTCACTTACCAGGAAATAGAGCAATCGCTAACGATAAGGACTAAGCGTTCAGAACTTATCGCCATCTAGTGACAAGAATCTCAACTTTCTGATCGTACTCATAAAGTTTGAATCTGAAATTGAATAATTTCTGAAGACGGAAATGCTTCATGTCAATGAAGAGGTGAGAAACTCACTGTGAGGAGTAGAAATAGAAGTAGAAAAAGCTATAGCCAGCTCTCAGTGAACTCCAATCATTTCATGTCTGAAATACGCAGGTGATAATTTTGATAATGTATCCTTAACGAATTGTAGACGACTAATGTCACCACCCTTTCACTGCAACATTTCATTATGAGGATACTGTTTTTTTGAGGAGTTTGAGAAGATTGCTTGGTAGTGCTGCACATTTTGATATACTACATGGGCTGAAAAGTCTCGGCCCTAACACATAGATGGCGTTAGTCTTATTGCATTGACCGTTATTTTAGTAAGTGCTAACCTTCAAAAGAAAGCCGTTGAAATTTCATTATATTCTACTGACAAGTTTGTGAGTTTTTGTGCTGAGTTACACTACTTTTGTTATTTTTGAAATAATGGATCAAAACCGATTTCGTGTTTTAGTTTTACAGTGCTTCTTGATGAGAAAAATAACCGTTCAAACGAAGCAATAGATTTGAAGGTATTTTGAGGACTCTGCTTCATCAGAAATAACAATTGAACGTTGGTTTGTTGACTTCAAACGTGGTCGTAGAGACACCGATGATGCAGATTGCAGTGGACATCCAAATGAAGCAGTAACATCAGAAAACATTAAGAAAAATCGAAAAATCGTTTTGAATGTTCGAAAAGTGAAGTTACGTCAGTTAGCTGACATTATAAAGATATCAAAATAATGTGTTGGCTTCATATTGCATGAGAATTTGCGCGAGCTCACTATTGACCAAAAGCAAGAACGTATTGATGATTCTGAACATTGTTTGGCCATATTCAAACATAGCAATACCGAATTTTAGGTCGATATGTGACAATGTATGAAACAAAATGGTTTAGACTTTCGCGGCTGGGGTTTTCAATGTCATTATTTTTCGAGTTTGAAAGCCGTGGATTTTTGGAATTTCTTCCTAGGAAGCACGGCGCTGTCCGTCGCCTGATGGCGATGGGTAGTAGCATCGCCCACTTGTCCAGCTACAACCAGCATACTGAAGGTGCTCTTTGTTCGATTTCAAGGAAATTCCAGTAGATGTCGAGCAGTGACAGAAACATGTCTATCACTAGCAGTTCTGACGAAGAAGGCGGCATTATAGTGGCCGCATTATTGAATGAAGAAGACTATACTCACAAAAAAAACGTTGTGAGTACATCTCATTATCCAAAAAAGGCAAATCTGGGAGAGTTTCATCATCTTTTCAACGACCTGAAAGAAGACAAGGAGAAATCTTTCTAGTAATTCCGAATTACTCCAAGTATATTTTCAGAACTTCTGGAAATTCTAGTGTCAGCCTCAACAAGCAACTCAATTTTCCTCGTCCATTTTCATAGGTACCGTCTAACACTATGCTGTCAACTGATGGAATAGCAAAACAGAGAGACAGTAACTTCCCAGGCACGATTAGACAAGTTGATGCTGGCAAGCGCTGCCCGGCGACGCGCTGACTTGGCCAATCCGTCACAGCACGTACCGTTATTTGCCGGAAAGGATCGTAGAGCTGGAATCCTTTCCGGCGGCTGACGCTCTCGGCTATGCCGTGCCGGGCTAGTGGGCGGCTATTCATTCATTTTCATTGTTCCAATCCTATACGTATTTTGACGGAACTGGCCGTGCTGTACTGTGCCGGACAATGGGCGACAAGCTTTACACGTCACGCAAATATTATTTGCTATACTTTTATCTTCCTGCATTTTCAAGTGAATTGTTCGGAGGGGGGTACGCCGTACGAAATGGCAGGTAGAAATTTCGACTATGAGACGTAACTCGAAGGTACCATTTAGGGATCAAGGAAGGAACTCGGTGTACTCACTGACCACCGGACGAAACTCTTGAAGGGTCATTAAATAAATTCCCAGTATTTTTTGCTGTCCTTTCGTTATTCACTACCTGACTGATACCTTATCCCCACTTTTTCTTCCCTACCTAAAAATACGTACTAGCGGTAATATTATTCTATGGCCATTCTATATGAAATGTTGAGCAACACTGGACTTCTCTCGTCTATGAAAACGGATTAGTGAAACATGTTGCTTGTACCAAGCTATTACAGTCCAATTGCAATTGGTAATAAAAATGCGTTGGAAAGATAAGTTAGGCATAAAGCACTAACTTTGTTGAGGTTTGGCTGAATTTGAGAAATCGGCAAATGCCAAATTTTAGAAAAACCGTAAAAAAATTAAATTTGTACTAGAGAGCTAAAAATTGGTATATGGATGAATAATGAAAAAACAATAATCTTTTCTCTTTAACGATTTTCGAAATTTTGAGCAATAACTGCTTTTCTGAACATTTTTTGGAAAAAATGTTAAATTTGACAGGGAAGAAAAATCACTTGATCGGTCATATGCATGTCATTTGGCATCATTTTTGAAGCACAACCTAGTGGAGATATCAAAAGTTGCTTGAAGAGATGAACAAAAAAAATTCTCATTTGATGCGTTGTGCATGATATTTCTAAGGCCTTTGACATTATGTGCCATGAGAGTTTGCTGGCCAAATTTCGATGCTATGGCTTGCTGGATCATTTTTCTGTATGGTTCATCAGCTTCATGAAAAAACGTTCCCTGCAAGTGGCCGTCGACGAATATCTCTCGAAAATTTTCACCATAAACTCTGATATTCCCCAGGAATCCATATTGTATCCAATCCTCTTTTTATTTTGTTGACGACAGTACACTTGTCTGCCATTTGCATTCCAGGACATCGGCTGCGGATGCAGATCTTTACCGGCAGCAGTGGGTTGCATATCTCAATGAGGATCTAGAAGTAATTTCGAATTGGGGTGAAAGTAACCAGGTTCAATTCAATTGCCTCAAAAACCCAGGCATCGGTTTTCTCCAAAAAGATAAATCTCTTCGAACCGGAAATGAATATTTCAAGACAGACGATCAGACGATTTTGTTTTCTGCTTCGTCAGTTGGGGGTTCAAATGGACGCCGATACGTCTTGGCACAATCATGTCGCTGAAATTGCAAAGGCTGCTTTTTAAAAACTTGGAACACTGTTCCGAATCGGAAAACTGTACAAACCTCAGCAACTTTTGATGCTTCATGAAGCTCAGATCAGACAAGAATATCACTTGTAATATTGATAGTCTGGAACATCAAAGATGGGTTGGAGATTTGTCTCTGTTTTATAGATACTTCCACCAAAAGCTGTACATATCGGAAATACGCAACAGACTGTGCGTGTTCATCATTTTGAGGTTCTACTCAGCGCACCTGCAACTTCACTGTTTAAGAACTCTTTCGGGCAAATGTGTTCATGTAGAATGAACTTCCTCTGAACGTTTTTCCAAATGAATTGAGTCTCCAGCGATTCAAATCCAACGTGAATCCAGCAGTGCTTTTGTTTTGTCCTTAAAAAAGCCGGAGTACAATCAACGTATGAAACTGTGAGCATTTCAAGTATTTTTGAGCACTCAATTCCATTTTTCACACAGACCACATACAATGGATCGCGATAGCTATTGTATAACCAAACACGTGTTGAGGTTTTGTGAACTGTCTAGTCAAAATCTCACATCTTATAAAAATGTAGAGTGTAGAGATGTGTTGTCTTTCAGTAAGCTCTTTAATATAAATCACACACTGTATGAAAATGCTTGAGATAGCTATTGTATTTCATCGAATATCAACCGATTCCATCACATGAAAATAATGACATCGCAAATATATAGAAAAAATTTTCAATAACGTTCAATATTTAATATTCACAAATTATTCAATGTGTTCGAATGTGATATATGGGGTAATAAAAAAACTGTTGAATATGTCGATAGAAAAGCCGATTTCGGGTCGTTCTGGTGATTTGACGACAACGATGTTCATCCTTATTCTCTTGTTCTTAATATTTCCCTCATTCAGCGGATCATTGGTTACGGCATCTGAAGATTCTATTTCATAATCACTTTGCTTCAATGTAACTTCTTCAACAAATTCAAATTCCTGCTCGGTTTGGTTTTCCTCACTTCCATTGTTCCAGATTCTGTATGATAGTCTATAAGACTCTACAGTGTATTTTGGACTCGTTACATTGTTGTCGACATCAGATGCATTGAGCTTGTTGAATATTATTTCCACGTCAAATATAGGATCCTCAATAGGCTTCTCAGCAACAAATAATTCTGGAATGTGGCTCTTGATGAATTTGACGTAATGTGGTACTCTTGCATAGACGGATGATAGAAAGCTACATTTCTTATTTCTCAAATATCGGCCTTGTAGGATGATTCCAGCTAATTTGTTCCTCACGACCAGAGGTCCTCCGTCATCTCTCAAGCCTGCTCCATTGAAAGAAATTCCATTCCCGGAGCACAAATGAATTTCAGGATCGAATTCTACACAGCTCTGGTTCATCGACATTCTGGAGCATTCTGAAAAAAAAAATTACTAATAGTTCGGTGAAGGGTTGTTTTAGCGTTCAAGGGTAATGAATAATAAAAAAGGTTTCATTAGTAGTCTGCCATATGGATCAATCAACCAACAATCAGACAGCTATACATACAGCTATATACAAAAAACCTAAGTTTGATCATTACAAACGTTTTCAAGGATTCAAACTTTCATCCAGAAAGCTACATTATGATGTGTGGCGGGTTGGTTGTCCTTGTTCATCTTTCACTGCCTGAACCACTGTGCAAGCTGTTTTTGGCGAGTACATTGGCTTGGAACACACCGGCTATCGAATGCCTGCTTCCACGTAGCCCCGCTGGATACGGGAATGACAGAATCACTTGTGGTTCTGTTATTTCCTAACTGAATGGCACCCCAACGATAACTCAATCCTAAGGAGTGTGTATCTGTGCCGAAATGAAGGATGACACTGAGCCTATCAGCTGTCTCTACGGAACCCTCGAGATACTGGACGCCCTCTCGTCGTAGCATCGCCATGTCACGCTAATGCGGGGCTCTGCCGTCACTGACCTTCTTTCCCTAGGTACTCGTGGGTCTTTTATGGACAGAGTGAGAGCGAGTCTACAGAGGAGATGGATGTCGAGTTTACGACTTTAACTGACCTCCCTGTAAATTTAGTTCAGGAGCGAGAGCTTCCCAACTCCCCAACTCCTGATCCAATAACTGAACCTTGAAAAAAGGTTTGGTGGTGCAGCCAGGAAACGACTGAGTCGTTTTCTCGAGAGCGGGGTACCTTATGAAACCGCCTTGCACCAAATTCTTGACCTTCTTATGCAGAATCTGTCTCAGGTAGAGGAACAAACTTCCCATGAGCAAGTTAGCAAACGTTTGCGCTCAAATGATGATTCACCAAAACCAGAGGCGAAAAAGTCCTGTACGGTTGAATATAAAGCATCGCCAGGTATAGCTGTCGTGCAGAAACCCTCATATGGAAAGGTTGTCGCGGGTATCAAGGTGGGAATCTTGCACCTTGACTATTTGACTAACTCATTAACGATGAAACAGCAGAGCATATACTTTGTGCCTGCCTCGCTGGGGACCATACTAACTAATTGGCTTCGTTACGAAGTTGGTTTTATTTGGTTGAGTGTAAATATGAATGAGCCACAATAAATCCTTGCGGGTTGCGGTGGAGTGTCGAATAGACCCACTAACTCAGGACCTAACCTAACCTAGCGGATCTGGAAAATATACAAACTGAATAGAAAATATGATCGTCTCATTGGAAAAATCTACTGATTTAACACATATTCAACCCTACATTCAGAGCGATTATACTTGATAATGGTGAGGAACTTGAACCAAGATTTTTTTTTGAGAGTTGATATCAGGTCTCTACTTTTGTTTGAGGTTGCCTTGATGTCTGTAACCTAAAACAGGTAACTGTTTTTACAGGTAGTGTTTCTACAGCTCCTCTACTTGACCTGATTGTCATTATTCAAAAATCGAAAACACATATTTGGTCAACTATTTCTTTCCTATTCATCATCACCTCAGCAAATTTCAGGAAGTTTAACGTTATGTCACGAATTTTTCGTCGGCATGTGTAACTCAATAATCCTTGATATTTGTTTCAGTAGTATAATGATCAACCTTACAATATATTACCAAAACGTTATTTCAACTCCTTACACGTGTTTCGATCACGAAGTGATCATCTTCAAAAGGATGATCAAACTAACTAGTTCAATATTCCTCAAGCACTTGAGGAAGCTATTGTATAACGAAACACGTGCCGCGGTTTTTGTAAAACCCTTTATAGTGAAAATCATACAATTATCTGTATTAATGAGTTTTAATATGGATTTTCATCGAGTATCAGCCAGTTCTATTCAATTTACTGATAGTTTGGTGACGGGATATTTCAGTGTTCAAACAGAACACGTGTCGTGGTTTCGTAAACCTTGTACACTCAGTTAGTTGAGTAATATTCAAGTTGTGAACGGATTAGTTAGTTAGTTAGTATGTATTATTCCTGAAGAAGGGATTGTCTAGTGAATTACATACTCACCATCATCTTTCATCAGTTTAACTGATCCTGAAAACAGTATATTCGATAACATTGATTGCTCATTTGTGCCCCACCCCGAGATGGTTCCCATTTCGTGAAACTCAGTCATTTCCTTCAACTGTTCTTCTGTGATGAGAGAAATTGGTGATACCCCATCATTGAGCTCGAGTTCTTCTTCAAGACGAAGGAGAGCTACATCATGCCTGAGAGATCTGGTCCTGGAATCAAATTTGTTTCAATTCAAAGAAATATCAAAGAAATATTCATTTTCCTATGACTAGTAAATTATATAACCGTTTCTTGTTGTTACTACAACATTTTTCCTTAGCATCAAACTTGAAACTCAATGACAAATTTTGACCAGAAGTTTTTGAATTCTTTTAAACCACTAAATTTTCAAACTATTTGAAATCGAATGAATTGACTTAAAAGGAAATGTTTTTGAATGCTCCTTTCAGGTCTCTTCCAATAGTATTGCTTTGTTTCAAAATTCGGGCTGGAAGTCATGGTCGAATATATCATGAAGTATTAAACGTTTCGTTCACTACTGCGGGAGAAATTACCGGTTGAATATAACTCGAAGTCTCAGCAATGAGTATTTCACTTCCAGGTAAGTGTAGCTAGGAATCCAGATCAGAGACAATAGTGAATTGTGGAGATATTGTGGAGAGTTTTTTCTGATGTTGGTAGATTCAACTGATCTCATCTCTCGTCTCTCTCTCTCTCTCTCATTCTTTAAAGTGAAGGAGAAATAGCATTGATTATAAGCGTCTCTGTTTTTTCTTGAAGTATATATTCTTTTGAGGATCTCTTTCGATGCAGATCTGTTTTTTTATCTATACTTTTCTTGGTGTTTGAAAATACTGAATATTATCTAAACCTTCTACATATTATAAATTCATGCTACTCAACAGGTAGTATTCCACAGCAATGGAAAGAGTCTATAGTTACACCTATTTTCAAATCAGGTAACCCTAGTTTACTACATAATTACAGACCAATATCTAAAATTATTAATTTTGCAAAACTATTTGAACAATCTGTTAAAAAAAAGACTCATCTCTGTTGGTGTTCCACAGAGGACAGTACAGGGTCCAATATTGTTCCTAGTGTACATCAAAAACAAGATTTTCAAGGACATCTTGTTTGCTATGCTGATGATAGGGTTTTAGTTTTTACAGAGAAATCTTGGGACCAAGCTTACCATACTACTAAAAACGGCATCAGGAAAGTTAAAAAGTGGATGGACTAGCATCTGTTGATGCTAACTGACCACGGTCAAACAACTACAGGGGTTATGAAGTTACATAATCATGTATGTTTGGCACCACTAGTTTACACATGCCCATCTATGGAGAAAATTGATTCCATTAAATATCTTTGAGTCATTGTTGACAAATACCTTAGATGGTACGAACATATTACTTTCGTCGTCGTTAATATATCTCTTCGAGATATATTGAACAAAAAAAATGTAATAACCCTTTATACTTCTATGGTAGAATCAATTATAAGATACTGCATTCTCTCTTTGGGAGACAATTTAAATTCGACAATGAGAACACAAAACACAATTTTAAAAATAGTTCTGTAGAAAAACAGAAACTACTCTACCAATCTTTTGTATGAGGAAACAAAAATATTCAATGCAAGATCTCTTTACATTTATCGTTGCTTAATGTGGTTTTAAACGAATTGTCAAAAATGTTTGCTACAAAATTCCCGAACAACAAGAGGTGTTACAAATACACAATTTACAGTTCTCTTAATGCATTAAACTCTGACTCAAAAATCAGTTAATTTTTATGGACCCAAATTATATAACCTTCTCCCAAATAATATAAAAAAGTGACATAAGATTCAAAAAAGAAGTAAATTTTTTAATGGAAAATTACAATATTTTCAATATATTCTAAGTAAACAGTAATTTCCCAATTACTAACCCTCACAAAAACACCCATAGGTTGTAAACTATAGGTACGCCTGTTTTAAACGGGAACATTATTCTATCAATTGTTCCACTCCTCTCATACCCAAGTATTATGAAAGCCTAAGATGTGTATAAAACAAGTAAATCGGACACATTCTATGTACAACTAATCTTATTTCTACTTCAGGATGTATTGTTAGAATAGGAATATGATCCTTCAAAAGATAACTTTCAGAAGACAGGCATTGAGTTGCCTAACTGAAACTATCACTGGAGGAATAATATTAAACAAAATGTAAAGAAAATATTAAACAAAATGTAAAAAACGTAAAAATGTATTTCCAATAACCTGAATTGAATAAATTGAGAAATTGAATTATATATTTTGAATTTTTTAAAATATTCAATCAACTGCACAAAATTCTTCGGTATGTTGAAAATGACGATGAAATAGGTACCTGTAGTTTGACACATTTCCCACTTTCATTTCATTCTGGGGCAAGCAAAATTGTTCACATGGTTAACTTCATCCCTTGGGAAAAGTGTTTATTTTGAATTGAATTTAATAATGATCTTACTTGTGGTCATACTCAGGATGAACTATCACTTCCTTTACAATCGACGTCTGTGCTTCATCGCCTGGCACCATCAAATCCACCAGGCCTGCGAACACTTCAAGGCCTGTTTTATTCACCACACAGTGTGCAGCTGTAATGATCCAGCTTTTGCTGAGTATCGATCCACCACAGAGGTGTATATTAGCAAACATGACTGATGCTATATATGGAACATCTTCAATTTCGGATTCATGACCTCCATAAATCCTGAGACTCTCGTCAGCCTTGGATTGTCCTGAAACAAAGAAATCGAAACGAGTGGAATCATAGAAAATTTGCGAAATTGCAGAAGAGACACGTTTTTTATCACTTGTTTCTTGGGACTCAGGATTTTGAAACCCAAAATTACGACTTGCGAGAGGGTTTTCCTTTGTGTTTCGATCTGGAAGTATCTTATATGCATGATCCATAAGTCTTTGTATAGACATCAGTTTGAAATTGATTGTTTTTCTTCTTTCTTTGAAAGTTTTCCCAAATTTTTTTGTATATTCCTTGGAGAAGTGGTAGTCAGAAAAAATCTTACACAAAAACTAATCCTATCCAAAGAATACTTCTTTCAATTTAAACACATTCTGACTCACACTCGATTCAGTACAGAATTTTTCAGCTAGCAAGTTTTTGAGAATTGTAATAATGATTCAATAAATTTCAAATGCCAAAATTCCAATGAAACAATCCATTTTACGAAATTATCAAAAAATTCTGGATAATTAAAGATGGTGTGAAGACAATTTTTCAGACGAATCATTCATACTCATGAATATTCATATTCAGTTAACCTTCAGCTATTTTTCTTCCCCTCTTTTTTCTGTCTATTTTCTGTTCTCCTCATTCTTGGCATTTATGGGATTTTCACTGCCCTGAAATGGAAAACTTTTCAAAATAAATCGCAAATGAATAACTTTTTCCAGAAAGTACTGCGATTGGATAAAATCCAGATAGGGATTCATCAAACTCGTCAGTGATACTCCTTTCAATAGATTTTTCCTATACATTTGAAAAAATATATGAATTGAAAATGGAAATAAATTTTTTCGTGATTCATCTACAATCGTCTAAATTAAAAAAAAAATCCTTTTACACAGTATATTGGATGTTGGGAGTTTCATTTGGCATGAAGTTTTTTTAACAGGAGAATAAGCCATGTTTGTTTGAGACTCTAATGTTGAATATAGAACCAGAAGGAAAGTGAGACATCACATAAAAAGAGGTTTTTTGTTGTTGTAATGGTTTTAGTTACTGGTTTATTTGAATTGTTGGAACTCTTTCATTTATAAAGTCTTTGAGATGATCATGATGATCTCCAATAACCTTTTTGATAAGGACAATATCATTTTCAAAATTTCAACAGCCAGCTTACTGTGTATGAGGAAAGGATCATACAACTTGGAAAAAAAAATTGAATCGACGTCTTTACAATTGTGGACATTTTCACAGAGATGGACAGAGATGGCGGTCAAAACGTCATTCAAAGAAAGTATATTTTCTTTGCAAAATTCATATATTTTGTGAGTGTTTTGAAGAAATTCATTATATCACTGATAAGATGAATGATTCACAATCTGGATTTTATCCTAAAACAGTAACATTTCTGTTAAATTCAGTTGTCTGCTTTTCTTATGTGATTTACTTTTGAAGGTTTTTTTATTTCAGAGGTGTACCTTTTTCAACCTGAATTCAAGAGGGTATTCCTGAACCTAGGTGAAAAAACTGTTTTCAGTTAAAGGAAAACTGAACTTTTGTTTTCATTTTCCAATGGAACATAATACTAAGAGGACTGAACTAGAATTTGGAGAAGTTCGCAATATATAGACACTCATAATCAAGCGAAAAATGGCCAACTCGCGCCAAACGGTCATCTCCCGCTGAACCGGAAAGAAGACATGAATGGAAGTACCACACATTTTTGAGTCATCACCCGAAGACGATTGTGGATACTAACAATCGAAACGTCGTGAAGTAACTTGGCTTGAAATCTTTACATTTTATTTTTTCGTACATTTGTTCTATTTTTTGCTCAATATAATTGTATAATTGCTCAATGTATTGTTTCTTCTAGGGATTTCAAATTATTTTATATGATATTAGACAATGGTATTCCGAACTGATGAAATTTGTTTCTGGGTGTATCAGCTATCAACTCCAAAATGTATGGAACTATTCCAGTGAGAAGGATAAAAAAACTAAAACTTACCCTGAAAATAAAAAAATGATAAAATCACGTTCAGAACTGATAATTTCATTTCTATGTCAGTTAATAACTATTTTGCCTCCCTCTCGATTCATTTTTATATAGATTTGCCGCAGGAAAAAGTAATTATATGACAGGTTTTATGACTTCTATTGTTCCCAATTTATATCGATCGCTGGTACTGAGTAACATTAAATTTCAAATCAACCGAATATCAATTTGCGAAATGAAAATGTATGGGTTTTTACATATCGGATATTTTTATGACTGTGGAATTTATCAATTCAGTATAACTGTGAGTAGAATATCTAAAAAAACCTGGCAAACTAGTTGCTGCAGTTACAGCTGAATATGAGAGAAGAAGAGAATTAGGGTTAAAAGTATCCATAGGATAATTCTTACTCCTTTTTGAATCCTGAATTACTTTCCTAGGATACATTTCCTCAGTATTCTGATTCAATCATTTACCTGGAACTTTTTCGAAACAACTTTTCTCAAATCGAAGAGTCGGTGTAGGCAGAATTGGAATATGATGTGAAATGAATGTGTTGAACATACTTTTTCCACACTAGAACAAAAGTACTTGCACGTTTCGATAAATAAGGTATCATCAGGAAATTAGTCAAAGTGAGTCCTATAACTACGTTGGAGCTCTGGATGAGACATCATCTTTCATGATAATGTTTATTGGATGTGTCAATAAATCAGTTCTCATGATCGTTAATAAATGTTTTTCATTGTATTCCAATTCATGACTACTTGATAAAATACTCCATATTTTCCTGGTGTTCACCTGTAACTATCACGTGATAGAATAAACAACGAGATGGTTGAAATTGCATCTTTACAGCTATGTATAGATCTCATTCCATAGTTTTCTATTTCTCAACTCTCAAAGACGTCTAAGAACACGTTGTGATATATCGGCCTTAAAAATTTCAAGCTTTTCCTACTCACTCTATGGTGTTCTCTAAAACATGCTAAGAGACACCAGACTTGTCTGATCTATGAGGGACCTATGAATTGTGTGCGGAGAGATTGGTAGAACCCAACCTCATACACAAGTCAATAAAAATATTCTCGAACAGTCAAGCGTTGTTCGTCTAAATTGAAAGCAAACTGCCAAAAACGACTCTCTTCAATAGAAAGACTTAACAAATTGTCTCTGGTCTGTATTCCTGGCCATACTGTCCTGGAAGGCAATGGAGCTGCTGACTCCCTGGCAAAGGAGGGTGCTGCAAGCAGCTTCATCGGACCAGAACCTGTCATTGGCAGCACTTTAGGCTTTGTCAAGCAAACATTGAACACCTGGATGGAAGGAAATTTATGAACTTCTGATAGAATCTTCCAAGATTGTTCACTTCTAGGCGTTTATTGACCCTTCAAAGCTTGAAACCAAACAGTTGTTGGACTACAGTAAGGATGAATTACGATATCATACGTTAGGAATCACACGTTACGAGGTAATATCTCGTTAATCCTTAGCTTGCACAAGTTCCGACTT
The DNA here is from genome assembly GCF_000500325.1 of Leptinotarsa decemlineata. Lineage (NCBI taxonomy): Eukaryota > Metazoa > Arthropoda > Insecta > Coleoptera > Chrysomelidae > Leptinotarsa > Leptinotarsa decemlineata. The sequence continues at coordinate 206,735 of NW_019291253.1, forward strand.
CTGACGGTTGTTGTTCGTAGGGGTGCGACAGCTGTTTAATGGAAAAACAGATTTTTTTAAACAGATTTTCTCATAGGTCAGTGTCGTCTGGTTCATCATATGCAGAGACTCGGACTGTCGGAAGACAGTATGTGTCACCTCAGTTTGGGAAATGATGAAACAGCCCCACTGCGGACCGAATCAGGTTTTTAGATTCCGACAGAGCCGCACTCTTACCATCTGACGTGAAAGACCACTCACCATACAAACTAATCGGCTCCGTTAAGAAGCTGGGTTTATTTGGGCGAGTGTGAACACGTGTGAACCACAATAAACCCTTGTGGGTTGCGGTGAAGGGTCGAATAGACCCACTAACTTTTGACCTCACCTAACCTATCTGGTATATGAAATTGAATATGTGCCTTGTGACGAATTATACCAGCCTGCTCAGTTTGACATACATACTTTTTGTTGCAAAACTCATATCTTATTTCGTAAATTATAGCTTTTTTGCTTTGTTTTTTGGCTTCCAGGTATTTGTTGGGGTGTATGAGGTGAAGGTATAATACTATATTCCTACTATGTATACCTTACATTTTATGCAAGTAGGAATCCCATTTTTTGACAATATGTATGACAAATTCGAAAATTTTTGCAAACAATACTAAAAATAAATCGATTTTGACATAGTTATGAAAACATTTTCAATTTACATTCGACAGAGTAATTAAGAATCACTTCAGAAACCGTAAAGCGAAGTGTTTAAATTTTAATTGTTACTCTAAGGAAGGAATTGACAATAGAAACATAAATAATCAATCCCGTTTAATGTTTCCCAATGTATTTATAATACGAACGAATTTCAGATCTCATTCAATTTTAGAGGAAAATGAAATATAATAGTCAAACGGCGAATTAGGTAATAACCTGAAACCAATGCCATCCGGAGAGTCCTCATGAGTTGTGAAAAATTGTATATTGAATATCAGTTTCTCGAAGTTCACAGACGTTTCATTCTCATGTTTCAAATTTCTGGAATATATGCTGTCATATTCATCTCCGTTTGTGTCGTTTGCGTAGATCTCCGATGTGGTTTCTGGAACCTCTTCTGTTGAACGTTCTGGAAAACCACCTGCTGACAAGTTGCAATCGTTTGTTATTTCTTCTCCTCTACTCCCAAAAAACCACATATTGTAATAAAATACGTAAGAGTGGCCCATTGCCGATGAACATACTGGGTATTGGAATTTATTGAGAAGCTGGAATGTCACCTCTACCTCTAGTAAACAGGGTTCTAAGGCAGTTGGCTGTACTGGCTCCACTGTAGGTTCAGGAAAAGTCAAGTAAGCTCTGAGGAAATCAGTGTAGTTGGAAATTCTAGCATAAATAGAAGAAAGGTGGCATCTTTCTTGGGAGTGTTCATGCTCCCCGTGAAGAATTATTCCAGCCAGTTTGTGGTTCACAACTAAAGGACCTCCATCATCATAGAGACCAACTCCCTTTTCTTGTTTGGTTAGAGGGCCACTGCAAAGTTGAGCTTCTGGTTTGAATTCGTGACAGTCTGGTTTGATGTCGTCGAGACATTCTACAAAAAAAATAATATCGTTCAATAAGAAATCAATAGATGAAGCTTTGGAACATAATTATCAAATGTGTGTTTGCATCTTCGCAAGGAGATAGATCATCGCTTTCTTAATCATTTCGTATTTTATTCTCAAAAAACATATAGATATTATTCGATTTTATGAAAATATGGAACTATGTAGGATATTCTCACCTTCATCACTCAATAATATAACTTCCGCTGTCCTCAGTATTTTGGAACGATAATAATTCTCACTATGTCCCCATCCAGATATAATTCCTACTCTCCTATGATTTATGGCATCCGAAATTTCAGTTTCACTGATGATTTCAATGGGCTGTACGACATCGTTGAAGGTCAAATGTGTTGCGAGGAATAAAAGGGCAACATCGTTTTCTATTGTATCCAAGCTATAATTATAATTTAATTTTTCTTCAATAGTATGTCGTAGTTTTCCTCAATATTATACTAATGTGGGTATTAGTTTTCAGTCCATATTGAGGAGAAAGTCTCCATATAATTTGAAAATCAGAATTTTCACATAGTGCAAAATAAAAAAAAATCTTCATGCAAACTTTGATATGACTCTAGATATTTTCTATGATCCCAAAGGCATTCTGTTAGGTACAACATAGTTTTAGAATAGTAATGTTTTCTGTTCTTGCGAACAGAATGGAATTCATTGAACAAGAGACGGGAGCTTCAATATACTATGGCGGTAGAAATTTACTAGCAAGCTATCGGCTCAATGAATACATATCAGTCTCCCTGGAAAAAAATGTGTAATCCAGTAATTTCTGTAATGTATCTCGTACTTTTGTTCCTTGCCATTGAGATCAACGAATTGGTGGCCGTTTCTCACTTAGAGTATCGATGAACCTAAGAGAAGTTTCGATACTGGTCTGGAAATAACGTGAAGAACTGAAAAAGCTGGAAAAATTTGACTCTCATATAATTTTAGGGATCATAATTAATGGAAAAGCTCATGAGTAGGTTTGTCATTTATTACAAATGCTATATTTCTGACCTGAATCAGTTGTCAGGATATCAGAATGATTCATGAAGGTGAAGAGATAAATATAATCTGAGAACATACATGGTGAAACAATGTTGGAACTGTTGACGAAAAAAAAATAGATTCAAGGGAGTGGGGATCGGTTTGGAACAATTACACTATACCCATTGCCACTTAGAAAGCATCTGAGTAGAATAGAAGTGTGTATCTAATGAAGATCTTCAGCGCGAACACGCAACGGAAATTATGTCACCGTTTTTTATGTCTCAGTGAATTTATTGGATCATATGAAGCATGTCATTTATGAGTAACCAAAGATTATCTTACAAATTTTGAAAAATGTTTACATTTGCTTGAGAATACAAATTTTCTGTGACAATAAACAGAGAGTGAGGTTATTTCTTCCATGAATAATCTTCTTCTACTTGTAATGATCAATAGTTTCGGGTATTTTGATGAGAAGCTAGGAATTGCAAAAATTAAAAGAATCGGTTAACATCAATAAAAACCTGTAGTGGAAATTCATACAGCTTTGCAAATTCAGCTGTCTCTGAATATTGGATGCGCAGTAGATCAGCCGACGGACTACGGCGAGAGCTCATTAACTTCGAGGAGCTCGGGTAGTGATGACCATGTTAGTACAGTAAGTGGATAATTCACTATGTGTGATGAACTATGTTTGTATGTTGTATGTATGTTTTCTGATAGTGAACTGGAAAACAAGTCTTGTCATGAAAAATGTCTCACCTGTAATCATAATTAGGATGGATGATGACTTCCTCCACATCTGCAACTTGAACATCACCATCATTTTTTCTATTCAAATGAATTAGGCCTGCATAGACTTTCAAATCTGTTTTGTTGGCAACACAATGTGCAGCGGTGACAATCCACTGACTATCTAGAATGGAGCCACTGCATACTTGTTGGTCGCCACTTTCAATCGAAACTATGTAAGGTACTTCTTCTCTGAGAGCAGAACGGCCGTCAAATATTCTTGGGGATATAAAAGTTGAAGAAGGTAGAAAGCATTCTGAAATGAACACTGAATTAAATAATTTTTGTAACAATATACTATTGAAGTGATTTCGTCAACTTCTCTATTCATATGTGAAGAAAAGGCAATCAAAAACTAATATTTTCTGGAAAAATTGAAACATACAGGACATCTAATCTGCAACTACTACACAAAATATCTCCGAAATTAAAAAACATGATATTCCAATTCTGCTAACGCTAGTGATAATAATTATGATGCTGTGGATTTTCGGTGCTGATAACTTCCAAATATGGTGCATCCGATGTAACATTGAATTTGGAAGACTTTTGAGCTATTTTAGAAGAGCAATGGGTTCTTAGGATTCCAAGTGATACTTTTTCCGAAATTCAAACATGCTGTTACGCAAACGGCTTTCAAATCGACGCTGATGATTGCTTACATCAACTCATTATTATTTGCTGAGTAACTTTTTTTTCGAAGGAAGGTTTTCGTATTTGTTTTTCCCTGGACTTAAAAAATGTTGATTATTTTTTCATGAAGTCCTTTTACTGAAATAATGTATCTATCACTTTTAAATATAAGAGAAACTTTAACTTTCTGGGGTTCTTGATTCCAACAGGCTACATACGTTGTATTTTTGCCCAGAACATAAAGATCTTTTGTATCACTTTCAACAACTGGTTTGAATTTTTAGAAATATATTTTTTGGAATCTTCAATATTCCCAAAACAGTTGGCCTTACGACAAAAATCTCATGTACTCAAAACTGTTTCAAATTCAATTCCATATCGAAAACACTATATTTGAGCAAAAAGAGCATATGTGCCTTATGAGAACGGAGGACAGTGGGACACGCATGGGGTCTTTCACCCCGTGAGGTCACCTGGATCTACACTGCAATAAAAGGACATATGTTAACGTACGGAGCTAGTGCATGTGGACTGAAAGTTCAACAAGCAACGGCCATCCAAAAATTATATGAAATTCAGCGATTGGCTTGTTCAACTATCACAGGAGCCGTGAGAACACCACCAACCATGGCAATGGAATTAATTACTGGTCTGACCCCTCTGGATCTGTACGTTGAGGAGGTTACGTTAATGGCCATATTACGATTGCGCACGGCTGATGTGAACTTCGAAGTAGGAATAGGTGAATTGAGGCTGCGCCTATGGCGAGAAGAGCTTACTGCGGAACCTCTGCTGCAGGCAACCAGGGATGCAATTAAACCCAGGTTTGTGTTCAATAAACCCTAAAAACAGTATACAGAGTTAGATGCCACAAATGTAATGCACATATATACAGACGGCTCAAAAACTAAAGAAGGCTCAGAATGTGGAGTGAATCCGGATTACCAAGCCATAGGATTAAGTGGGTAATGGATAAAAAACCAGCGTGGTTCAAACAGAACTGGCTGGTATCTCCATCGCCACAAAAGAAACAACCAGGAAGGGAATTTCTGGCAAAAACATAACAATCTGCACTGGAAGCAGACAAGCCCTATTAGCCTTGAACAGACAACGTGTTACCTCAGGGCTAATACTAGAGTGCCACCAAGATTTATCCAAAGTCTCGGTAGTTAATAACATTATTCTGGTGTGGATTGAAGGACACGACATGAGTAAAGGTGATCGCACTGGCGACTCTTTGGGAAGCAGCTGAACTAAGAATATTAGGACCCAGTGGCACTTAAGGCTTGATGACTGCAACAATTGCGGAACTAGCCAAACGTCACACCCATACACAATTCTTGAAGAGATGGGATGAAATCAAAGAATGCAATCTTGCCAGGATCACCCTTGGCGACCCTGGGTGCAGAAGAAATATCTGGCGATGACCAGGAAATATCCGGAGTAATTGTGTTCTGCCAGTCTTGGCCTACACCTGCCGATATAAAGGAGATGTCTCCCAGAGACCTCTCCACCTTCCCGGAAAGGACAGAATGGACGATGACCTAGGAGGAAAACTTCTTGGGAGGATGTACAATGGGTCACATCTGGGTCACAAGTATCTGGCTTCTTCAAAGGTTGTTTTATCTTGATGATTCCCCAATGACTGGTGGTTTCTACTGACTAGTCATCTTGGTTTCAATCAGGTCGGAGCCCAGCTCCCTTACCCTTTTTGCTGATATATGTCGAAGAAGGACAAATGGGTTCATGACTGAGGAGATGTTGGCGGTAAGAAGTCCTCAGACATCAGTGCCGCCCTTCACGGGGTACCCCTACCTGGCTGGGGAGGGATGGATGAAAAATCTGTTCGTCATTTAACGGGGGACATGAGGGCCTCTATCGACAGAGTGTCGGGGCCTTCTATATCGGGAGGGGTCGTCTACAGCATAATCTATAGCTTTCCTAACTAACGCTGGAGATTTTTTGTTCGTAGGTGTTGTATTTATGTTGACTCGGATAGTCCGCCCCTCTTGGTGATGCGTTGCTATTGGCCGACGTGTTATTACCTGTTAATGCGCTGTTGCTACGCGCCTCCTCTTTTCTGTTGTAGTTTTCCGTATGTTCATGGATTTCTATGGCTTCCCCTACAAGCCGATTGTGGTATCCATGATCGAGTGCAAGTAGTTTCACATCTTCAAACAGTATCCTTCACTAAGCTCTACTGCCGATTACTCTATTTGACCTAATTTACAGTATTTTCGATGCTCATTCAGTATTGCACTCATGGATATTTTGGTGGTATCGATATAAACTTTTCCACAGGTGCGGAAGATTAGTTTTCTAGCTAGTCGAAGAAGATCGTAACCAACACTGGTAGAGAAATGAACGTATTAGCATTTGTGAAAAATTCAATAAACAACAAAATGTTTCTACTCGTATTGTCATTGTCAAAACACATGAAATTATTTCATGAGTTTCAGGTTAACATAATAATTTCACTCGATCAGGATCGCCTGTAAACATGGAGAATTGCATTTTTCAATAACACTGTCAGCCGAAATCGATTTGAGGTTCAAACTATGAAAAACTGTCGAAAAGTTATACGGCGTATCAAACAATATTATAGGCGATGTCAAAGCTTGTTGAGCAGTGATTTCTGAGTTCAAATGCCTGATGCTTCTTCTACAAATGTGATAAACTTGATCAAAAACGGTGAAGTGAGAAAATAAGTATAGACGTCGTCATTAGTCGGATGGTAGCCAGTCAGTTCGACGTTGGTGCTTCGTTCACTTACTCAAATCGACTGCCGTCTTGGTCGCTGGTTCAAGCCCTAGGCTAAACGATCGATTTTCACTTGCTATCGTCCAGCCCGTTTTAGGAATCACACGTTAAAAGGTGAGACCTTGTGAGTAGGGGTGCGACAACTGGTTAACGGAAAAGCGGATTTAGTGGTATGTGAGGACAGATAGAACGCATGCCTGATTATTCCTTAAGAAAGATCAGACAATATATTTCTTTTGACAGTTATTAGAAAATGCAGATTACAAAAATTTGAATTATTGGCATGTACCAACATACAAATTCATGTTTTTATGAAAGTAGCTGTTTCAGCAGAACTTTCTTTCAGTTTGTGTCTGAAAGTTACTACTTTGCAAGATCTACACATCCATGTATAGAGTTACTTATTTTCAAATTTGATTACTTCCTTCCTTTCATTGGAAGATTCCCTCATCCTTTTTTTTGTATCAAGATGAGGTAGTAGAAAGTCAAAAACTTTTTTTCCCAAAAAAAATAAAAACAAATTTATATGTCTACAAACTATGAAGCTTCGGAAATTTTGAGAATTCGAGAGACAATTTATAAGAAAATAATGAAAATGATTAAAAACTCACCAGAAAAGAAAATCAAACCAAAAAACACGTTTGAAAGTATTTTCCTCATTTTCGCAGTTTACTGATTTGGGAACAATTTTCCATTTTTATATACAATTGTTTATCAAACATATATCCATAGATTTTGTTGTCACGAATCACGAACAAATGAATTTTTATATCCTAGTAATTTTCAGCACTTAATACTTTATTATCCTGATAGCTATGAAATAGGTCGTGTTACATAAAACCATGCAAATCAGTTTTATGATTTCGTAAAAGTGATATTATTTTGAAAGAGTTTCATGACTACATGAAAGAGATATCATTTCAATGGTATGGAAAAAATTCTGAAAGACAATAATTGTTGATAATTTCACGATGACCATTTTTGGGACAATGAAGGACGTCAAATTTTCCGTTAACATTTTCTGAGTTCTCCAGGATGTCCTAGGACAAAACAGGAACTATGGGGGATGAATTGGGTATTAAATATTACTAAAACGAAGACATCCTTCAGCTGTCAAAAAGATAAAACACGGATCTCATCAAGTTATATCTAAGTCTACTAAAAAAATTAAGCAGGAACTTTTCATAGAATATCTGGAAGTGTAAATTGAGAGTGGATCATTTCTAGAAGATATTGATTTTTGGGAAAGAAGGGTTTATCCCTTCTAGAATTTGTTTCTTTCCATACTACGAAGAACTGGTCAATTGAGTTTGTCGCAATGCTTGGAATCCTTCATAAGAGAGGAAAGTCTGGAAGGAGATGAAAAACCGCCATATTCGGAGTGCAAGGAAAGAATAAAATACACAAAATCCCTATCGATTCATAACTTTTCCTGTATTTTAGTAATTCATTCAGAGGTATTCTCTCCAGCGGGAAGATTTAAAGGCAAATGAAATGTTGCCATCAATTTTTTTCTAAAAGGATCAGATATGAGCAATTATGCAGCAAGCAATGTAGCTCCTTATCGGTATATTCTATATGTACTTTCGAATCCCAGCGGGACTACTTGTAGCGGGCATTGCACAACTAACTGCAGACACATCTACACTGGCACGTGGCACGAGTATAACGATTCACACGTTTAACCGATTCTTTCAAAATCACCTCTTTTATGAAAAGGAGAAAATGAAGTCACATCTCTTGTACCAATATATGTGATATTTATATTCAGTTTGACGTCTGAAATTTCAGTGCAAAAAATTATCAGTGTGTATTCACTGAATGGATACTTCGAGATGTTCTATGTTTATAAAAGATCGCCGGAACAAAGATCTTGGAAGAAGCGGAAGCATTATAATCCCGATAGTTCCTGAAATTCCAGTTGGAGTTTCCATGTTAAAGGATCTGATATAAACATGTAATGTTTCTTGGGAATAAAGCATCACTATCAATATATATTAATTCATTCCAGTATCAGTATTTTTGTGATAATGTTTTTCTCTAACATAGTAATATCTTTTTCGTTTAACTTTTTGCTGCAAGTTTACATCCGTCTGTTCAATGATCATTGTCATTGTGGAGTTTTTCACTATTTTCAAAACGAAAATTGAACTAATCTCTCATACTTATAGATATTTATAAAAATATTGATAACCAGTGACGAAATTGCAGAAATCGATAGGGTAGCGAAAGAAGTTAGACCCCAATTTATCGATCGAAAACGTTTATTTTCCCTTTATGTTGGTAAGTTAGTATTACATGTGTTTCACGTTGTTCCGTGCTGTAGGCTTGTACCTCTTCAGGGGCTATGTCAATCAAAAAAAAGTAATAATTGTTTTTATGTGCAGCCTAATCTAGTTCTTGCTGTTAGGTGTTTATGTTTGGTTAGAGTGCTTTTGTCCTGTATTGGTCGGGATTTGGTGGGTCTTGGGGCATAGATGGATCTATTTATTTCTGGTCTTCTCTGGAAGTGGGCTGCCTTTTATCAGCTCGCCAGCGGGAACTCATCAAGGATGTCCTGGAAACGCTCCGGGATATCCTCCAGGACTCCTAGGAGCCATGGAGGATATCCTGGATCCTTCTGGGGCCCCCGCGGGCGTCAAAGGGGTGACCAACATCTCAATTTCCATTGTGTTGCTGCTACTCATTGCAGCAACACAATCACAATGTATTTGTCTCGGTGTTCCTGTAATCTCAGAATCATAGGGGTCAGTTTTACGGTGTTATATAGTTCGTTGAAGGGGAATCGGTTAAAAAGGTTGTGTATGTTTCGTAAAATTCTCCTTTCTGTGGTTAGTACGCGCTGTGTTAGTCTCGGAGGGATTGCGCTGTAGATCATGACTTTATAGTCCATGATCGGTCTTATATAGGTCTTGTAGGTGCGTGATAGTGTTTTGCTGCCGCAATTCCCGAGCTTGCGTCTCAAAGATTTCGGGAGGTTTGCTTTTTCCTGACTCTATCGAAGGTATAAACCGCAATTGATTATATTCATGAATGTACATGAGGGTGGTCCCGGAAGTCCACAACAAATTGCCATTCTTAGACGTATTGGTGAAGAGACCGACACTAAGTGGGAAACATCTGTATACCGAAAACCCTCTCACATGAAACAGTATCTGAACCACGAATCCAACCACCATCAATCAACTAAAAGAGAACTCATCAAGACTCTTAGACCGTGCTTTCGGGTTCTGTAGTACGAAGGAAGATCCCGATAAGGAACAAGACATCATCAAAAATAATCTTCAATGGAATGGCTACTCCAAAGCGATGGTGGAACAGACTTTTGCTGAAAGACAGCAGGAGCCTCGCAAGGTAGAGAAGCCGTCACAGCCAGTGCTTGCACTTCCCTCCATCAGAGGATTATCAAAAAGGATAAGAAGAATTGGATCCAAGTACAACATCAGAACCTACTTCAGATCCGGTAACATTTTCCGTAGCAGCCTCACGAAAACCAGGCCACCAAACGCGGACTGCGATTCCAAGAATTGCATTTACCGGATACCCTGTGAGTGCGGAAAATCCTATATCGGTGAAACTAAGAGGCTATTGAATGTTCGCATTGCCGAGCACAAGAAACACACACAACGAGGGAAAATCAGCAAGTCAGGAATGGTAGAACATGTTTGGACCCATCAACATAATATCGAGTGTCCCTAAGCTGAGACCATTGGTTAAGGAGGAAATTTAAAGAAGCCGCATATATGTTGTCCAACAGTGTATCCGGCCAAGCTAGCGTAGAGATATGCATCATATGGAAACCCATAATCAAGCGAAAAATTGCTGGCAATTCCCGCCAAACAGTCATCTTCCGCTAAACCAGTGAAGCGAAAAAAGAAAAGCGGAGATAAGTGAAAGTACTCGAATGACCCATAAATAGTCATCTCTCGGAGAAATTAGTCCAGCCATCACCCTTAGACGATTGTGGATACTAACAATCGAAACGTCATGAAGTAACTTGTTATTTTCAGCTATTCATTTTTAATTCTTCTTCTTTTATCAGTTCTTTCTGGGATTTCAAATAATATCAGACAATGGAAGTCCAAACTGATGAAATTATTTTTGTGATTTCATTCATCAGTTTCGAGTATGTTGTTGTGATTCCCTCAACTTGAATAAATCAATCATATCTTGTAACACTTCACATTAATTCGAAAGCTTTCCTTCCACCATCACAAATATCCTCGTATCCTCATTGAGAATAACTCCATGCAAAAGCATCACATTCAACGTAAATGCAAAGTAGAGTCTCAACGTATTACAAAATCTCAGGAACAATATACGAAAGGGTATCCAGAAATATGAGAAGAGATTTAGAGATGTATACTGGAATACTAAAGTTGAAATATCCCTTGAGTGGAATTCAAAACTCTAACAGTGCTACGAAAGAGAGGATGTTAGAAAATCCCAATGGTTTTCGTTTTGTCGTGGTAGTTTACTTGCTGAAATTTGGGGAAAGCAAAGTAAATGAGGTATATTTGATTTTCACATATGTTAGAGAAATGAGTATTACGTTCAGATAATATTTTTGTATCGATACACCTATAGTTAGTTCAATTTTTCGAGTCACAAGACAAAGAAAAACAGTGAAATATTTGTGTCAGTCAGTTGATGAATGAAATATTTCGATCTTTTTATAGTTCCAAAATAATGTTTGATACTAAACTCAATCTAAATTTCGAGGTATTCACATTGACAATAAGCTCAAATTTATTGAACATATCAAACAACTTAAGAGTTGCTGTATTAGAACTGCAGAAACAGGCTATCAGGTATGTGTGTAAGATTAAAGCTCGTGATTCATACAGACACGAATTCGTTGAGGAAAAGATTTTGACAGTGATTGCTTTGTTCAGTTTGGAATCGGGTTGCCTCATTTACAAAAATATGTCTCTATTTCAGGCTTCATGCAATTCTTATAGCCCCCGTTCCACAGCGTTGAAATTGCCCATTCCCTTAACAAATTTGGTCAGGAATTCTATTTATTGAAAATGGGGTTAAGATGTTTAATCACTAGCCCTTAGATATAAGACAGGTAAATTTTACCAAGAAAATGTTTAGAATAAGAGTAAAAACATAATTTGTAAAAGTTCTATAATGGTAAATTTACTTGACAAAATGTGCATATTTAATATAGGTTATATAAGATGTCTGTTTATATTCTTGTTTGGATATAAATGTTTGTATTTCTGGTGTAATAAGTATGTTAATTTATGTGAAATTATATATTAGTATATATGTTTATATGTGTATTGTATGAGTGTTGATAATATTTTTAAACAAATCTGCACACAATCATGTTGATAAAAAAATTAGACGTTGACCTATAGTTCTAACATTACTTTTCTGTAGGTGTTTTTATAATCACATTTTATATTTCTATACTTACATTAGTATTTATTTTTCACAAGGTTTGTCCAAGATTTATTCTTAATGACAATAAAGTATATTATTATTATTATTACGTTGAGATGTATGTTCTTATTCATCATCAGAAAACAATAATACTTGCATCTGATATTGATGTATGTGGCTCATTCGCATACACCTGCGATTTGAGAAAACCCCAAAATAAAAATTCTAACGGGGTCAAATCGGGCGATTTCGGTGGCCAGTTCACATCACCTCCACGTGATATGAGCATGCCCGCTAATCGCACGTGTAGAATATCCAATGTGGCATAAGCTGTGTGGCACGTAGCGCCGTCCTGTTGAAACCACATATCGTTGTGTTCAGGTCATCCAATTTAGGGAAAATAAAAGGAGAAGTATACATCAACGATCTTGCTACAGTCGAATTTGAAGGATCACTCACAATTTTTGTCGATGATACCACATTGTTATGGCATGAAAAAAATACTAACATTATATCAATAGATTTAGAAAATGTCAAACAGAGGTGTGATTCTAATTTACTCTCCTTCAACATAGACAAGACCAAAGTTGTAAACTTCAAATTCAGTTTTGACAACTTGCTATTAGATGGTAGAAAGATAGAAGAAATGCGTTGCAGCACTGCATATTAACAATAAATTGAATTTTGGAGAAGATATCAAATCTTCATGCACAAAATTAGCTTCAGGATTATTTGCTATCTTTGCTCCAATGAACTCGATATATTCACTGCTAGATTAACTTACTTTGCCCTAGTAGAGTCTCATCTAAGGTATGGCATTGCATTTTGGAGATTCTGTAGAAAACAACTATGATTGACTCAGGTCTTTGTATTCCAAAAGAGATATTTGCGGATTTTATGTAGGACAAACTATAGGGATAATTGTAGATTATTTTTCGTTAAATACCGAATCCTCACTCTATTCAGAATCCTCATTCTTGAAGTTGTGTGCCTCATTCAAGAAATATTCAACCATTTACCGCAGGTAGTAAGGCATATAACAGAGCAAGACTATTCAGGAAGTCGATAAAAATATACTGCTCACGAAAACTCGAAAGCTCATTTTGGCCTGCAGGAATACGAGTATAATGATGACAAACTGTAAATATTCTTATATATATGAATAGATAAGTACTTTCATATTTTGATTTTTATGGAATTATATATATATATATATATATATATATATATATATATATATATATATATATATATATATANTTTTTTTTCATATTGTCATGATCGTTACTTGATGAAGATCCGTAGTAATTTCACATACTACACCGAAAACCTTCATATCCATGTTTTGCTATCTCAGTAGCTTTTTCGTAGTAAACAGAATATGTTACGAAACGACACTTTCCGTGATATTTTTGGAAATAGAGATTGTGAAGATCACATCGTTTCCGGTGTAGTTTGTGAAATCTAATTTATTTTTTAAAAAAACCTCCTTCTCAAATACATGGAAATGATATTCGCAGAAACTGCAAGTTGGACAAGTTCCCACGGAATATTCTTTCCATTCTTATATACCGCAGCTAGCAAACATATTCAAAGGAATGAAGTTGCCCTCATAAATAAGCAAAACCCGCCTCTGAAATTTCAGCTCAGTTCCCCCGTATTTTCAAAGCGATTTAGAATAAATAGCTCTTCTTTCTTCGCCGACACGCTCTCTAAACTGTACCCAAATGCAGTCCAATAAAAGTGAAATTACCAAATACAAACGTACTTGAGGAGCATTCCAGCTTGAGAGTTCTATCAGTCTCTTTGAGGGGGCCCGAATCGAGGGTGCGCCTCGGGTGGCATACTGAAATTTTAAATTTGATAACCGTGGGTCGTTATCGGAGAGTCTCTGGGGGAGTGTTAGGAAAGTTCTGAAATAAATTTCAATGCATAGTCGTTGTGTTCATTCCGTTCAGTCGTGACGACAAGCTTAAATCTCTTTCGAAGTCATTTAACTAGGGTTGATGCATCGAACAATCATTTACACCTATCTATGATATTGACAATTGATAACGGCCAACTTGTTGACGCTTCATTTGTCAAACTGGTTGACATTTACTGTCTGTTTTGACATATCACCATGAACGGATAAAATATTCAACAACACGTGGGAATAATGAAATTGTTTCATCAAAAAGGATGTTCTGTTCGAGCAACGTACCGAGCGTTTCGCTCATTTAACGGTCGCGATAATTGTCCCACCGAATAGACTATTCGCAAACAAAATTGTCGAATTTGGGACGCTAAAAATCCTCATAAAATCCAAGAGCGTCCAATTTATTTCGAGAAAATCACTGCCTGGTGAGGATTTTGGCTGGCGGCGTCATCGGCCCATATTTCTTTGAGGACGACGTTGGCCAGGCCATCACTGTCAACGACGAGCACTATAGCTGTCCTTGTTCATCTTTCACTGCCTGAACCACTGTGCATGCTGTTTTTGGCAAATGCATTTGTTGAACAAACCGGCCATCGGATGCCTGCTTCCACGTTGCCCCGCTGGATACGGGAATGACAGAATCACTTGTGGTTCTGTTATTCCCCAATCGAATGGCATCCCAACGATGGCTTAATCCTAAGATGTGTGTACCCGTACCGAAAGGATGGATGGCACTGAACCTATCAGCTGCATCTACGGAACCTTCGAGATACCGGGCGCCCTCTCGTCGTAGCATCGCCTTGTCACGGTAATGTGGGGCTCTGCCGTGATTGACCTTCTTTCCCTAGCTACTCGTGGGACTTTTATGGACAGAGTAAACTCAAAAATTCTTTCTGACGTTGAGTCTGCAGAGGAGATGGATGTCGAGGTAACGATTCCAACGGACCTCCGCGTAAATTTAGATCAGGAGAGAGAGAGCTTCTCAACTCCTGATCCAATAACTGAACCTGAAAAAAAGGTTTGGTGGTGCAGCCATGAGACTACTGAGTCTTCTCTTCAAGGGCGGGGTACCTTATGAAACTGCCTTGCACCAAATTCTTGAGCGGCGTGCGCAGAATATGTCTCAGGTGGAGAAGCTAGCAAACATTTGAGCTCAAGTGATGATTTACCAAAACCAGAGGCGAAAAAGCCCTGCACGGTTGAATCTAAGGCATCGTCAAGACGTATATCTGCCAGAACCCAGGAGCACAAAAACACCATCTACAAACAGGTCACAAGATTAATTTTGAGTCCACAAAACAGATAGCACAGGTGCAAAACCCAAGAATTCGACAAATCAGGTAAGCTATCGAAATCGAAAAGCAAGGCCTCATCAACAAAAGGGTTGACTCACTAAACATCCCAAGGATTTGGAAAATAACTAATAATTAAAAATAACGCACAAAGATAACCACGAACCGATAATGAACCATCGCAGGTAGGAGAACTGCCAGAAGCCATTAACACGTCTTGATAATGCCATCTGAGATGATGGCGAAACGTCGACTATCGAATAGTACACAACGGATTTGGAGAAAAGCTGTGCCTGAGTCTGGTTACTTTCACGAAATCAATCTAGATCCCCATCAAGATATGCAACCTCCTGCTGCCGGTGAAGATGTGCCTCCCTAGCCGATGTGCTAGAATCCAAATAGAATGACGTTGGTCTGACCGATATATTGAAAGAGAGATATTGACCGAAAGAGAGAATTTCCCTAGAAAACCAAGTAGTATATAGCATCACATGCGAGGACTGTGGTCAACAATATATCGGTCAGACCAACAGACGTATATCTGCCAGAACCCAAGAGCACAAAAACTCGATAAGAACAAAACAAACTTCCTCTGCCCTCTTTCCACACCATCTACAAACAGGTCACAATATTGATTTTGAGTCCACAAAACAGATAGCACAGGTGCAAAACCCAAGAATTCGACAAATCAGGGAAGCTATCGAAATCGAAAAGCAAGGTCTCATCAACAAAAGGGATGACTCACTAAACATCCCAAGGATTTGGAAAACAATAATTAAAAACAACCACCAAAGACAACCACAAATTGATAATGAACCATCGCAGGTAGGAGAACCGCCAGAAGCCATTAACAACCCTCAGGTAGAAAAACAGGTAGGAGAACT
>NW_019291253.1:223037-246807 GCF_000500325.1 Leptinotarsa decemlineata
TTACTTGTAATGCACAATAATGTCGCTAAAATTTCAAAAGCTGCTTCTCAAAAGTTTGGAACACTGTTCCGAACCAGAAAACTGCACACACCCCAGCAACTTTTGATGCTTCATAGAGCTTAGATAAGACCTTATTTGGAGTATTGTTTTCATGTATGGAGCTCCGCCCCTCAGCATACCCTGGAGCTACTGGATTCCATCCAGAAAAGAGTCATCCGCCTGATTGGAGACTCGAACATCACTTGCAACCTTGATAGTCTGGAACATCGAAGAAAGGTTGGAGATTTTTCTCTCATTCATAGAAACTTTCATGAGACAACAGCGTCGAATGCCTTTTGCACATTATAAACAGTTCTTTGGCTCTCAGACACTTCCCCAGAAGGTGGAAGCATGCGATCGTTATCATAATCCCAAAACAGGGTCAGAACCAGCTGTTCCCACAGAACTATCGACCGATTAGTCTGCTCTCGTCGGCGGCTAAGCTGGCTGAAAGAGTCGTTCTGCAAAGACTAAATAATGGAGAAGTCGAGGACTGAAATGTTCTGCCTGACGAACAGTTCGGCTTCAAGAGTGAACACTCCACTGAGTTACAGGCTCTGAGATTGGTCGAAAATACCATCGCGGAACTAAATCAAAACAAAAAAGTTCATGTAATTTTGTTAGACATTTCGAAGGCCTTCGACCGTGTATGGCACAGTGGCCAACCCAACCCAACCCAACCCAAAGACGCCAACCCAAGAACGCCAATTGAGCTTTCTCCTCTGACGTATAGATGGCGCCACTTGATTCGACGAAGGCCTTCTACATGAACTAATTGCGTTCGACCTACCTCGAGGACTGATCCGGTGGATTGGGTCTTTCCTGAAAGACATAACAATTCAGGTCAGAGTAGAGGGCTCTCTATCTAACAACAGTGACATCCTCGCTGGAGTGCCACAGGGGGCTCTGCTCTCTCCGACGCTGTACTCACTTTACACCACTGACCTCCCGAGGTCTGAGCGTGTGAAGATATCCTTGTATGCTGATGACACGGCTCTCCTCTCATCTTCCATGGGCCGGGAGCTCGGTGTCGTCTACATGCAACGTGGATTGGATGACCTCGAGCGCTAGTACTTCGAATCGAAGATCCGAGTGAACCCGGACAAGGCCCAGGCGATAACCATGGGAAGAACGATATCTTCTCCGGCCTGAAAAGTGAGGATCTCTGAAAGGATGATCGACTGGCGAGCGCGGGTAAAGTACCTCGACATTCTAATAGACCGTAGGCTCACCTGGAACCCGCACATTACAACCGTAAAGGCAAAAATCGAAGGTCCGATCATAAGTCTGTACCCTCTAATCAATAGACGTTCCAAACTAAGCCTTAAAAATAAGATTACAATCTACAAAACGATGTTTGAGCCTGTTGTCATGTATGCTTCAGGCGTTTGGGGACATGCGGCCACGTATAATATCTCCATTCTGGAGAGATTAAGCTGTCTATTCAGTCGACTAATCGGCAAGTCTTTGATTGTGCAGGAACCCAAGACAAATCGTTAGTTAGGGAAGCTATAGGTTATGCTATAGACTACCTCTCCCGATATAGAAGGCCCAGACACTCTGTCGAGTGAGGCCCTCATGTCCCCCGTTAAAAGATGAACACTATCTTCATCCAAATAGCCCAGCCAGGTAGGGGTCCATGTGAAGGGCGGCAATGATGTCTGAGGACATTCATGCCGTCATCCCATACAATCAGTTCTGACCCGTTTGTCTTCATGACGAACCTCAGTAAGGGAGCCAGGCTCCAACCTGCCCGAAACCAAGATGGCTGTTGACTTTCATGGGAGGTGTCGGAGTGACTTGGCGTATTTGTTTACACCGAGAGCAATTTATATCAGAAATATTCCACAGAATGTGAATGTTTTTCCAAATGAATTTTATCTTCAGCGATTCAAATCCAACGTGAATCGCTACTTCCGCACAGGCACCGCTCAAAGAGCACCTCAAGAAGCTGTATAACTTGTGTATTATCCTTGAGAAAAAAAAATGGACTGAAGAAAACATTCAACACTGTAGAATCGTGAAGAGCTTCATTTCCGTACTGAAGGTTTGAACGTGATTTTATGTCTCTGGAAGATTTCATGGGAGTTTTATTGTGGAAGTTGAAAATTGGAATTGAAGATTTCTTATCCATGCATATTTCCCCAAGAAAAACTTGTTACATACACATTTCAAGAAATCAACATCACAATCTACAGAATTTCAATGATTTATTTTGATCTGTAATTCTAACAAATGTTAGTTTACACTCTCAACAACTTTTTTTTGTTATTATCTTTCATTTTTTCGGTAAACTTTTCAATTGAGTTGATTCAATTGAGTTGAGGCTGTGAGAATTGGTTTTTTGAAAAATTTCTGTTTTTCAATGTGAGTAGTAGCTCAATTCCATTAATTTTCATTTCTTTCCAATCAAAAGTCATCAACTCAATAGTGCTTTGAAAATGCTTCACATGATCCCATTTCAAAAGGAACAATCAAGCCTGGTCTGTAGAATAGTGTACCAAATTCCAGTTTTCTATCACAAAGTACTCAGTAGTTGTCAATATTCACCAATTCATTGATTAGTTGAAGGTTGTTTGAAGGTAATTGACAATGTTTCATCAGTTCGGNAAATTCTTGAGCGGCGTGCGCAGAATATGTCTCAGGTGGAGAAGCTAGCAAACATTTGAGCTCAAGTGATGATTTACCAAAACCAGAGGCGAAAAAGCCCTGCACGGTTGAATCTAAGGCATCGTCAGGTATGGCTGACGTGCAGCAAAAAACCTCATATGATAAGGTTGTCGCAAAGCATATACTTTGTACCTGCCCCGCTGGGGATCGAATCAGGTTCTTGAAGTTCGGCAGAGCCGTACTCTTACCATCTGACCTGAAAGACCACTTACCATACAAACCAATCGTCTTCGTTAAGAAGCCACAGCGGTCCTCAAAGTCAATATAACCCACGTCATCGGTCAATTTCAGCCTAATTTATGCGCCGGAATCATGGAAAATTGTGTTTTACCCAGAGAAGTCGTGGTGGACATTTGAAGGATATTATATTCCACACATAATGACAACAAAACGTCTTTCAGAAGAAAAAAAGTTTTGATGAAATCGCGCACACACTTTATTTTATTCCATCTCAAAGATAGGAAGCGACTTATGATAGAGCCTGTATATATAATGAACAAGATACAAGAAAGAAATGAGTTCCTAATTGTCTTTATAATACTCAAAAAACTGGCAATTAGAAAACAATGGAGTAACGGTTGATTGAATGTATCAGTGAAATTTGTAACTTCCATGTCGTTGAATATCTCACGAAATTCCACACTTCCTACAAAATTGTCTGTAAAATGAAACTTTTGATCAAAGTACACCTACTGCCCAAATTGTGCAGTAGTGCTTGTCCCAGATTTGTCAATCACAGAGCTTCGTAACCAAGTACCCGAGTATTTTTTTGGGGCAGAACACAAGCACTACAGGAAAATCCTTGGATTTGAATAGCTGGAAAAAAACGTTTTTTAAATGAAAGAGTTTTTAAACAATGAAGTTCGAGATGTACAGAGTTGAATCTCAAAACGATGAGCAGCCACCGTATTTCTGATATGTATCGCTCTTGGTGGAATCAAATATGCCAAGTCACTGGTACACCTCCTATGAAGGTGTCTATGAAAGAAAGACGAACCTTCAACCTTTCTTCGATGTTCCAGAATATTAAGTTTGCAAGTCATATTCGTGTCTCCAATCGGGCGGATGTCTCGTTTCTGGATGGAATCCAGCAGCTTCAGGGTTGCAAGCTTATGAGAAGTAACGTTTTCAATTTCAGCGACATGACTGTGTCCCTATTAATCCCCAACAAGAAAAGCTGTGCCTGAGTCTGGTTACTTTCACGAAATCAATCTAGATCCCCATCAAGATATGCAACCTCCTGCTGCCGGTGAAGATGTGCCTCCGAAGCCGATGTGCTAGAATCCAAATAGAATGACGTTGGTCTGACCGATATATTGAAAGAGAGATATTGACCGAAAGAGAGAATTTCCCTAGAAAACCAAGTAGTACATAGCATCACATGCGAGGACTGTGGTCAACAATATATCGGTCAGACCAACAGACGTATATCTGCCAGAACCCAAGAGCACAAAAACTCNTTCATGTATCACTGAAATTCAACAAATAAATTAATTCAATTCTTTTCAAAGGAATATTGTCTACATGCAATGTGCATTGGATGACCTCGAGCGCTGGTACCTTGAATGAAAGATCCGAGTGAATCCAGAAAAGACCCAGGTGAAAACCATGGGAAGATTGCTATCTTCTCCGGCCATAAAAGTGAGAATCTCTGGAAGGGAGATCGACTGGCAAGCGCGGGTAGAGTACTTCGGTCTTCTAATAGACCGTAGGCTTACCTGAAACCCGCACATCACAACCGTGAAGGCAAAGATCGATGGTCGGATAGCTAGTCTGTACCCTCTGTGAATGCTCCTTGGTTCATACGGAACGAAGCCATCCGCAGAGATTTACAGCTGTCTTTCATTCAGCAGTCCATTCAGTCGAGGAATCGGCAAGTCATTGATTGTGCCGAAAATCATGAAAATCCTTCAGTCAGGAAAGCTATGGATTACACTATAGACTACCTCTCCCGATATAGAAGGCCCAGACACTCTGTCGAGTGAGGCCCTCATGTCCCCCGTTAAAAGATGAACAATATCTTCATCCAAATACCCCAGCCAGGTAGGGGTCCATGTGAAGGGCGGCAATGATATCTGAGGACATTCATGCCGTCATCCCATACAATCAGTTCTGACCCGTTTGTCTTCCTGACGAACCTCAGTAAGGGAGCCAGGCTCCAACCTGTCCGAAACCAAGATGGCTGTTGACTTTCATGGGAGGTGTCGGAGTGACTTAGCAGTGAACTTCACTGTCTATGAACTCTTCCATTTGGAGGACTGAGATCATGTGGAATGAACTTCCTGAGAATGTTTTTCCAAAAGAATTTTATCTTCAGCGATTCAAATCCAACGTGAATCGCTACTTCCGCACAGGCACCGCTCAACGAGCACCTCAAGAAGCTGTAGAACTTGTGTATCATCCTTGAGAAAAAAAATAGACTGAAGAAAACATTCAACACTGTAGAATCGTGAAGAGCTTCATTTCCTTACTGAAGGTTTGAACGTGATTTTATGTCTCTGGAAGATGTCATGGGAGTTTTATTGTGGAAGTTGAAAATTGGAATTGAAGATTTCTTATCCATGCATATTTTCCCAAGAAAAACTTGTTAGTTACATACACATTTCAAAAAATCAACATCACAATCTACAGAATTTCAATGATTTATTTTGATCTGTTATTCTAACAAATGTTAGTTTACACTCTCAACAACTTTTTTTTGTTATTATCTTTCATTTTTTCGGTAAACTTTTCAATTGAGTTGATTCAATTGAGTTGAGGCTGTGAGAATTGGTTTTTTGAAAAATTTCTGTTTTTCAATGTGAGTAGTAGCTCAATTCCATTAATTTTCATTTCTTTCCAATCAAAAGTCATCAACTCAATAGTGCTTTGAAAATGCTTCACATGATCCCATTTCAAAAGGAACAATCAAGCCTGGTCTGTAGAATAGTGTACCAAATTCCAGTTTTCTATCACAAAGTACTCAGTAGTTGTCAATATTCACCAATTCATTGATTAGTTGAAGGTTGTTTGAAGGTAATTGACAATGTTTCATCAGTTCGGACTTCCATTATCTCATATTATATAAAGCCCACAAGAAACCTCGTGTCTGGTTGAGATACGTTGACGACACCTTCATAATATGGAACCATGAGAATATTGAACTAGACGCCTTTAAGAAACACATCAACAGCGTAAGATTACCATCAATTGAGTAAAAGAGGGATCGTCAAGACTCTATTAGACTGTACTTTCGGGCTATGTAATACGACGGAAGGTTTCCAGAAGGAACTATACATCATCGAAGATGATCTTCAACGGAATGGCTACTCCAAAGCGATGCATGGAACAGACTTTGGCTGAAAGACAGCAGGAACCTCTCAAGGAAGAGGATCCGTCACAACCAGTGCTTGCACTCCCCTACATCAGAGGATTATCGGAAAGGATAAGAAGAATTGGTTCCAAGTACAACATCAAAACCTGCTTCAGATCCGGAAACACCAATCGTAGCAGCCTCACGAGAACCAGACCACTAAACGCGGACTGCGATTCCAAGAATTGCATTTACCGGATACCCTGTGAGTGCGGAAAATCATATATCGCTAAAACTAAGAGGCCATTGAATGTTCGCATTGCCGAGCACAAGAAACACACACAGCGAGGGAAAACTAGCAAATCAGGAATAGCAGAGCATGTTTGAACCCATCAACATAACACCGAGTGGTTCCAAACTGAGATAATACACAGGAAAGGACATTGGTTTAAGAGGAAATTCAAAGAAGCCACATACATGTTGGTCAAAAATGTATTGAGACAAACTAGCCTAGAAATAGGCAACATATGGAAACCCATAATCAAGCGAAAAATGGCCAACTCCCGCCAAACGGTCATCTCCCAACAAACCGGTGAAATGGAAAAAAAAGTATTTTTAATGTTTGTTAACAAAATGAATAATAATGAAAATTTACAATTTGCAAGGTTTCCGGCGTGATTTCCATGGATTTTCAAGTGAGCAGTCCCTATATTTTTCATCTCCTCCTCTTTTTCTTCTCAGACTTGCATTCAGATTCACTGGTGGAAATATCCACTGATAACCCGAATCGCATTTATAATTATGATGTATTTCGTTTCAGATTTCATTTGTAATGGACCAGAAAACCTCTGAATTGAATCATGAAAAAATATTCTTCAACTACTGTATCGATGTGATATACTGTTTGGAACCTTTGGTGTAGTAATGAATATTACTGGAGTTTTTTCCCAACACCAAATCGTTATTTTTACACCTCGACAGGTGATTCGATCACCAAGTGATCATCTTCAAGAGGAAGATAAAATACGTGTCGAGGTGTAAAAATAACGATTTGGTGTTGGGAAAAAGCTGCAGTAATATTCATACTGTATCGATGATATAATTCTTTACTCGAATGAAATTGTTGGAATTAGGGAACAACAGTTGAAAACATTTTGTGCAATAGTGTTTTGAAATGATACCACATTATTTGAAGGTAACATTTATTTTCTTTGTGATCTTTATGATCTATATCTGACATATTTCCCTTATGATTCTCCTGTCTGAATGAAGAGAATGACAAATGATATCAGTTCACTCATCACCTAAAAGTGAAAATGAAAAATTAAACATATCTTCTTAATTCAGATGTTGAAACACAAGTTTTAAAAATTGTTTGTCGTAACGAATAAAAAACTAAGTAAAAATTAGACAAAACATATTTTCTGTATCCTATATTCAATATAGATTTTCTCTGAATGCATAGGATATCAATCGAACAAGATAAGTAGTTATAACGAACTCACCCTAAATAATAAAGACTCGTTCAGGGTGAATAAACCAAAAACTGTAATGTTTATTTCCATGAAGAGGACTTGACCGGAAAAATATTTGATCTGAAAAATATTCATCTGAATTACTACCAGATACTGTAGAGCAAAAAGAACATATGTTGTTTATGAGCATTGTCAAAGGACATTGGGACGCGCATGGGGTATTTCACCCCGTGTGGTCACCTGGATCTACATTGCAATAATAAGACCTATGTTAACGTACGGAGCCTTTGCATGGGGCCGTATGTTCTACAAGCAACGGCCATCCAAATATTATATCAAATACAGTCACTGGCTTGTTTAAACATCACAGGAGCCATGAGAACAACACCAACCGCGGCAATGTAATTGATTACGGGTCTGACCCCTCTGGACCTGTACGTTGAGGAGGCAATGGTACGATTGCGCACGACTGGTGTCGGGAAGCGCTTTAAGGGTCAGGATGTGGAGTGTACTCCAGATCACTAAGCCTAAGGATTAAGTGACGAATGGGAAAAAATACCAGCGTGGTTCAAAACGAACTGGCTGGTATCTCAATCGCCACAAAAGAAATAACCAGAAAATGAATTTCTGGCAAAAATATAAGAATCTGCACTAACAGCAGACAAGCCCTATTAGCGTTTAACAGGCAACGTATAACCTCAGGGCTAGTACTAGAGTGAAGTGTCACCAAGATTTAGCCAAAATCTTGGTAGATAATAGCATCATCCTGAGGTGGGTTAAAGGGCACGACAGGTAATTGCATTGCCAAATCTTTAGCCGAAGAAGCGGCTGGACTAAGAATTTTAGGACCCAACGGCACCTACAGCCTGATTACTTCGACAATTGCGGAACTAGCCAAATGTTACACCCATGCTCAATCCCTGAAAAAATGGGATGGAATCAAAGGATGCAATTTTGCCAGGATCACCTTGGGCGACCCTGGGAAGCTGGCGTCAAAGAAATATCTGGCGATGACCAGGAAAAATCCACGCTCAACACTAGTATTTCTGACTGGCCACTGTCAACTAAGGAAACACCTCCATAATATGGGGCTACTGGACACACCTCTATGCAAGATGTGCGAACAGGAAGATGAGATGGCCAGGCAAGTCCTATGCGATTGCCCGGAGTTATCGTCAATAAGAAAGTGTGTGTTCAGCTAGTCATGGCCTACACCTACCAATATGAAGGAGATGTCTCCTAGTGACCTGTCCACGTTCCTGGAAAGGACAGGATGGACGATAACCTAGGAGGACAACTCCTCGGGAGGATGTTCAATGGGCCACATGTGGCCTAAGTGCTGTGGGGTTACACTCACCTCTCCTACTCTACAGATACAGATACTACCATATACTCAATTTTATCAGTGATGTGATTCGCAACCATGAGAGGGCTATATTTGAAGCACGAGCATCTGAAAATGAACTTTCAAAAACATTGTTTCTATACTCACATATTCACTCATTTCCTCTGACGTATGCTCCATGGAATGCAAAATAAATGCTGCCTTTTTAGCCTAAAATGATATGGAATGAGTGACCAAACATAATCGGTAAAAAAACTAGATTTTCAATTATGGAGTGCAACCATTTTAACAGGCTTTTATTAGTTCCCCTTGCATGTTTGTTTGTTTGTAACCGACTTGGACTCGATTTTCACTAATTTCAAACGGGCAGATGTATTTTGAACTCTGTATGTTTATCAAGAATCGGTGACAATACAATCATTTATTAAGTTCATCTAATTATCCTGATCAGGATCGCCAGGATTAAATAATTTCCAGAGACTACCACACTGTTTGCGCATACGTGTATATATTTCATATTGAAACAAATGGACTTGAAATAGCAAGCCAAACTGAAAAGTGGAAAATGAAAAATAGTTTGAAGAAACTTAAAAACATGATTCAATTCAAACACAAACTAAATAATAAAAAATATTTCGAAACTTTTATTTTCTAATATATCAAAGAAGAAGGTACTACAAATCATGCAATAATGAAACATCAAAAGTTAAACGTTAAAGATCTTGATCATCCGTCCTCTCTTTCATAAAACAAAACAAAGGGTCCGTTTCGTCTTTGACCAATGCGTAATAATGACCAGATTCAACGCCAGAACCACAGTGAACAATAACTGCATGAAGATTATAATAGTGGTCTGCTAGATTGAATTGTTCATCTATTTCGAACCTTCTTAAGAGTTTGGTGCTTCCGTCAGACGTTCAGTCATGTTTGAAAATCATCAGTGTTATTATTAGATTGACTGGTGCCTCAGCTATACTTGTTAGTTAGTTATTTCGAGGCATGTTTGGCAATACAGTTGATCATCACCCGATGCATACTCTATTTTCAGATGATTTAACAATAAGCTTTGAACGGACTGGTTATCAATCAAGTAGGAAACGCTACTTGAAGTTCTAGAAAATCACATACTTTTTCGCTACCTTTTGAACATTTACTACAAAGTAAACAAGTGAGGATTTTTCCAGCAAAAGATTCACAAACACAAGACGAGATATACTGTACGAAATCATTCAATCTCAGAGCTGTGAAGTATTGATCCTACTATTTTTTGCTCACGAAGAGTATTCTACAAGATCCCCAAGAATTCGGAGCAGTCCTCTTGTTGTCCTAAAGAAAGTAATTTAAAATTAGTTCATGGCTTGATGTAACTAATGGCTTCCAATAAGTCTGTAATCAGAATAAATTCATCATCGAAAAAATTAATTTTGTTGTAAAAAAGCGTAGGGTGCTAAATATCCATCATTCCAGATGGGGGCCATAATTAAAATATAATTTAAGTATCCCATGCCTCTATACGATAAAATTGATTTTTTTGTAAATGGATTCATTTTAATTTTGGACTTATTAAAACTCATCAGTTACATCAAGCCATAAGACTTATTGTCGATGTTGAACACTATCTCAAATTAGTTCAGAATTATTTTTTACTTTTTAGTTTGTGTTGCCATTAAAACTTTTTTTTAGTTCTTCCAACTATTATTTATCAATATTGATTTGTGTTAACTCGAAGAAACAATAACGTGAAAATCCTACAGTAAATTCATTTATATAATTAATTTTTGAGGTATTGTCCATCTCCTACATTGTCGTTGGTATGCTTCTTTTTCATTTGCTTCATGAGTCCGTTCATATTTCTTACAAATTCAACTATTTTTGATTTTAGCATATCTGTATTTTTTAATTGTTGGTATTCTATTATTCGTAATTTTCTGAAATGAAACTTTTGTGCATAATCAGTTCGTTAGTCATTAGTCACAAAATATTGAATTGTTGATTATCACATACAGTTTATTCAGTGGATGACCGTTTTTTATTATTTTCTACAATTTGGATATCAAATTCGTTGCTTTTTCAACGATGAAAATAAAACTGATAATGCTTACTTGTGAGGCAAAAAGGAATGAAACTTTTTGAACAATTTTCAGCATTTTCTGCCAAAAAGAATCATTTCAAGTATGAAAAACATAGAAAACGGCTCATAAAAAACGTGATACCTCAAGACATCACAGCTATTTTCAACTCAAATGTTCTTGAAGGAGTAAGTAATGTTATCTTTTCAACAGATTCCGTAATATGAAGTTCGTCATGTGATTGAAAAAAAATGTTACGATTTCTGGATGTGGGAAGAAAACAGCATTTTAGATTTTTCCTGATATCCCCCATCATTATCTCCATCGAAAAGAGCGCAGTTTATTTTATTATCCATGTTCCACTGTAACGGGGAAATGTACAGCATCAATGAAACAAATTATCAAAAAAGTAACTGAGAATTCTGTCAATAAGTTGAAAATAGCTTTGATATATGCATCTCCTTGTGATGCACTGTTTGGAAACTTTGGTGTAGTAATGAATATTACTGGAGTTTTTTCCAACACCAAACCGTTATTTCTTACACCTCCACACGTGTTTTCATCCCAAGTGACCATCTTCAAGAGGATGAAAACTGAGTTTGATTTTCCTTTTCGAGAGGATCAAACTGAGTTTGGTTTTCCTCTTGAAGATGATCACTTGCTGATCGAAACACAGGTCGAGGTACTAAAATAACGGTTTGGTGTTGGGAAAAACTCCAGTAATATTCATAATTATCTCCGACCATGACTCTTTCATATCGATGATCATTCAATAGATGGTTTGCTAATGGTCATCTGTTACCCGAATCATTGAAAATACGAGGATTCAATATACCTCCTTTGAAGTCCAAGTACCAATATATGCCAGAGTTGAAAGTTGTAAAGTATTGACAAAAGGACCAGCTACGAAAGCGGCTGAAATATCAATTAAACAAGAATCTGCACACCATTCCATATATCTCAATAAATATCCTAATGGATACATGAAAAGTCTCAGGACAGTTATCAGAAGTGGAAAACCGTATATGGAAATCAGATCTTGTTTAAGTTTCTCCATACGACAGTAACTTAGACGAAGCTTCTCCAAAACACTTATCACAATTCCTTCATTGTACCTAAAAAAATAAAATTTGTTGAAAATACTCATTTCAAGGAAAATTTTAACGCATTTCTTTTCCACAATGGAATTTTCTCACTCAATGTTATAGTCAGTGGTGAAACTGTATCACGTATTTTATTGAAAATGATATATTTGTGATGAATCAGTACGGCTTCCTACCTAATAGATACACCAAATCTGCGATTTATGATTCACTTAACCATATAATTGATCAACTCGATAAGGACAATAGAGTAATTGGCATTTATTTCGACCTAACGAAAGCTTTTGACCTCATTAATCATGAGCTAATAATGCAAAAACTAGAGAGCTATGGTGTTAGAGGAAAAGTCATTGATCTAATAAAATCTCAACTCAGCAACCGAACACAAATAGTCGGTATCTCATTTAAAAAAAAAATCAAATCTTCGGTATTCTACTCCGAAAAAGTAAAAACTGGTATAGGAGTACCTCAGGGCTCCTACTTAGTCCAATTCGTTTCTTGATATTTATCAACGATATAAGTCCCCAAATAGACATCAGCTCAGTTTTTTTGTTCGCTGACGAGATCTTAGTTGTTGTATCAGAAAGGGATATTCATAATATAAATGGAAGATCTAATGTGACAGTGTCTCGAGTTGATGAGTGGTGTGAAAAGAACTATCTTCTAATCAATAAAAATAAAACCAATTATATATTTTTCAGAAACGGTACAGAAGCATCACTACATATCAATATAGACAATTCCGAAATGAATGAAACATTTTCTTTAAAATTTTTAGGGATCATGATAGATAAAGAATTGCGTTGGACTGATCAGGTGAAAGCAGTAATGGGCATTTTAACGTCAGCTTGTTGTGTCATTAGATACCTCAGGGATCACATAAGTATTAACAATATCAAAATTTTTTATTTCGCTTATGTCCATTCAGTGATTGATTATAGCGTAATATTTTGGTATCAGGCACCAACATCCAAGGATATATTCATCTATCAGAAAAAAATCATGAGAACTATGCTTAATCTGACAAAAATTAAACCTCTTGCAGACAATCATGTTCTTACCTAGGAATTATGACTGCGCATTGTGCCTACATATATAATATTGCAATAATCGCTAAAAAGTACCTGTACGAATTTTCTGCAAATAATGAATGAATTTGCAATATGGTAACAAGAGGAAGTAAACATCTACGCATTCCACTACATAGAACAAGTCTATTCGAGAAAAGTCCGTACTATAATTGTATAAAAATTTATGATGCACTGCCTCCACACTTCAAAGAAATCAATACCATGAGAATCTTCAAACGAACTTTGAGAGAATATCTGATTGAAAATCCCTATATTCACTTGACGAATATTACAATGTATTTAAAGTGTAACGTATGAATTATATATGCATACTTTTTTATTTTCTGTAACGGCCACAAATTAAAGTGATGATATATATATTTTTACATTTTACTTGTAATTTTGATGTAATCCCAAGTATTTACTTATATATTTATATGTGTGTTTGTAAATTGTAATTTTGTATTCGACGTTGCTGATGTTTTATAGGAAACCAATGGCAATAAATATATTATTATTATTATTCTCGTAGTGCGCGCTGGTCAGGCCCTATCTCCCAAAGTTCCGATATATTCGGGAGGGCACGCCAGCATTATCAACCAACGATCACTCCCCCACACCGTGGGTAAGTGATTATTGAGTCCGAGAATCATGTGCCCTGCGCAAGCGCAGTGAGCCAATAATGACAGCTTTCTGCATCTGTCCGGCTAAGATTTCTGCCTTAGTGACAGAGTGATCTGAATAGTTCTGCCAAAAAGAATCATTTCAAGTATGAAAAACATAGAAAACGGCTCATAAAAAACGTGATACCTCAAGACATCACAGCTATTTTCAACTCAAATGTTCTTGAAGGAGTAAGTAATGTTATCTTTTCAACAGATTCCGTAATATGAAGTTCGTCATGTGATTGAAAAAAAATGTTACGATTTCTGGATGTGGGAAGAAAACAGCATTTTAGATTTTTCCTGATATCCCCCATCATTATCTCCATCGAAAAGAGCGCAGTTTATTTTATTATCCATGTTCCACTGTAACGGGGAAATGTACAGCATCAATGAAACAAATTATCAAAAAAGTAACTGAGAATTCTGTCAATAAGTTGAAAATAGCTNTGGCAATTTTCGGTGCACCGGCTTAATTTTTTATTTTGTTTCGAAGGAGCTTTTTCGGTATTTTTCATTACATAATTTTCATGAATTGAAGGGGTTATATTTTTTAGGAGTGATTAATTTTTGGGAAAGAAAGTTTTTGAGTTTTGAGTTTTCTTCATTGATGACTCCCCATCCTTCTTTTTTGTATCAAGATGGAGTAGTAGATAGCCAAAAACTTTCTTTCCCAAAAATGGTTTTCATATTTCAAAAATTGCCTATCATATTGTGCGATCTCTATACCTACTGGTAATCAAATTGTTTTGGTATACTTCCGATTCCATGTTTTTTCAATTTCGGGTAGTTTATGTGCCATTCCTTCCTCAGTCTGAGGAGCTCAGTATTTATCAAAGTGAATCTCTCCTTCACTATCAGTATCTTTGTAGATAAAATCAAAACGAATAAATTTGTTGTGATCGCAGGAAGTGAAAATATAAAAATTGCAGATGCGAATGTGAACAGTTCATGATTTTTGTTTTTGAATCGAATAAATCCATGTACTGTTTCGCTGAAAACCAAAAAGATGATCATGATCACAAAGCTGACTGTGGAGTTGAATTGAACTTTTCGGTGGCTCCGTTTGAAACTGAGACAATTCAGTGGAGTCAACATTTCGTTATCAAACTCATTTATATTGTCTATCCATCCAATAATCTACAACAAAAACAAAACATAATAACAATAATATGCCAGAGAATGGTATCATTATTCAAAGGTATCCATATGTTGAAACTGAGAAAATAATTTCGCACGTTTCCGTTTTTTGAGACCACTCAAACATCTAGTGTGAAGGCTTTCCACGTCGAAAGCCTCTACACTAACGTTCCTATTGAAAAAGCACTTCAAATTATACAGAGGAATCTATTCAAAGATTTCGACCTGGAAAATAGAAGGAACTCACTTATAGACGTAATTATGGAATTACTAAAATGCTTGGTATATAACTGCTATTTTCAACTGAAGGACGTATTCTTCACGTAAGATGAGGAACTGTCAATGGTATCGCCACTTTCACCACTTATAGCCAACATATATATGGAGTGGCCCGAAAAAGGCACGAGATTGGTTGGGATACCTTGACGACACCTTCATGATATGGAATCATGGGAATACAGAACTAGATACCTTCCTTAAATACATCGGCAGCGTAAGATCTTTCATCACCTTTACAATGGAGAAGGAAGTCCTCAACGAATTGCCATTCTTAGATGTATTGGTGAAATGACCGACACTAAGGTGGAAACATCTGTATACCAAAACCCACTCACACGGGACATTATCTGAATTACGAATCAAACCACCATAAATCTACCAAAAGAGGAATCTTCAAGACTCCAGTAGATTGTGCTTTTGGGCTCTGTAATATGGAAGAAGGTCTCGAGAAGGAACTAAGTATGAAATGGTGATGTTGGAACATATTCTGGCTGGAAGAAAGAAAGATCCTCGCAAGGAAGAGAAGCCGTCAAAACTAGTGATTGCACTTCACGAGAATTGTCAGAAAGGATAGGAAGAATTGAGTCCAACTGCAACATTAGAACCAGCTTCAGATCTGGAAACACCATATGTAGCTGTCTCATGAAACCAGGCCACCAAACGCGGACTGCGATTCCAAGAATTGTATTTACCGGATACCCTGTAAGTGCGGCAAATCCCATATGGGGAAAACTAAGAGGCTGAAACCAGCAAATCAGGAAAAGCAGAGCATGTTTGGATTCATCAACATAACATCAAGTGGTTTCAAGCTGAGACCATCCTTTGGAAGGAACACTGGCTTAGGAGGAAATTCAAAGTAACTGCATATATGTTGTCCAACAACGCATTCAGTCAAGCTAGCGTAAAGATACGCAACATATGGAAACCTATAAACGGTCAACTCCCGGTCAACTCCCTTTCGGGGGAATAGTTCAGTTATCACCGGAACACGATTGTGGACACCAAAAATCGAAACGTCGTGAAGTTACTTGGCTTATGATATTCAATATGGAATTACAATGAAATGAAAATCAGGCGAATAATTCATAACTGAAGAATTGAAATTCCATTTCCAATTCCATTGTTGCTTAATATAATTGTTATTTCCAAGTATCCATTTTAGTTTTCAATTTCATAGATTTCAAATCAGAACTAATGAAATTCACTTTGGAACACCTTGAAACAAATAACCAGTTATTAGATCATCCTGAATTTTCCAGTGAAAAATAAATACCTGCGGAACCACTCAATTGTTATACACATATCTAATTGAAAACTGCCATACTCACCTTACCACAGAAAAGTATTCCATGTAGAAGAATAACTATAGCACTCATACAGATTATTATCACAGTAGCAGTCATCACGATATTTCGCAGGTTGTTTTCCTCAATACCATTCAAATGTAGGTGGTTTTTACAAAAAAATATATAAATGTAGAATACAATCAAAGTTGATGAGAATATTAATCCCATTCTATTTATAGAATATCCCTGTTTGCTTATTTTCATATACCAAAAGGCAAAAACTTTCGAGCAAACGTAAACTGGAAAGAGTGATTGGTAAATATTAGTTGCTTTGAACATGGTGGGAAACCAAATGATTCAAAATTGGAATAGTCAAAATATATAGGGAATACTTTTGATTAAAATTGAAATGTCATTGTCGATGTTTATGACAGTAATTCTATAGCAGAAATTGAATTATCTGTTGAGAAAACAAAACAGAACGAATAATTCATAAGGAAATGTTCCAGTTGAATTTGACAACGGACTTGTATTGATCACAGAGCAGGGACGTTTCAGGTGACTCTGAACAATGTACATAGAAAGACCACAATTCGATGTAGGGGAGATCGGGGTGGGATGAGATAGCTGAGACAAACTGGTTGTACGAAAAAAAGTAAACTCTAAAAAAAAATGATTCCGAACCGGATATAATAATGTCAGGACAGACAATTCAGTTTTCTGCTTCGATGAGTTTGATGAGGGTTGAAATGAATACCAATATGTTTTGGCACAATCATGTAGCTGAAAGCTTGAAACACTGTTTCAAACCAGAAAACTGTACACACATCAGCAACTTTTGATGCTTTATGAAGCTCGGATCAGACCTGCTTTGAAGTACTGTTCTCATGTATGGAGCTCTGCCCCCAAACATACCCTGAAGTTGCAGGATTCCATTCAGAAAAGAACCATCCGCCTGATTGAAGACGCGAACATCACTTGTAACCTTGATAATCTGGAACATCGAAAAAAGGTTACAGATGTGTCTCTCTTCTTCAGATACTTTCACGGAAAGTGTTCAAGTGAATTGGCACATTTGATTCCACCAAGAGCGATACATATCAGGAATACGCTACGGATTGTCACTGTTCAACGCTTTGAGGTTCAACTCAGTACACCTCGAACTTCATTGTTCAAAACTCTTTCATTTGGAGAACGGCGTTTTTCAGACGTGAAGTTATG
This sequence comes from Leptinotarsa decemlineata, assembly GCF_000500325.1. Taxonomy (NCBI): domain Eukaryota; kingdom Metazoa; phylum Arthropoda; class Insecta; order Coleoptera; family Chrysomelidae; genus Leptinotarsa; species Leptinotarsa decemlineata. The sequence goes on from NW_019291253.1 coordinate 240,689, forward strand.
TAATAAATTGCCAGTGCATATTAAGGAACTACCTACCCATAAGTTCAAGACACTAATTCGGAATATTTGATGTCACACTGCTTCTACTCGGCGGGGGAGTATTTGGAGGCCGGTGTAAGTTCATGGGAAACTACANTTTCACATGATTCAATGTCAAAAACTTTCAAAACTTTCAAAATTGAAATTTGCAAAGAAAATATTCTCACAACACGTGTTTCGCTATGCAATAGCTTCTTCAGATTTGTTTTTACAATACTTCTTCTTGCTCCGGTTTCCTATACATTTTGGTTGGAAAAGGAAAACATTATTTTCATGATAACTACCCCAGTTTTGATTTTGAAGAATTCCGTGAAAAACATAGCTGAAGGTTTTTCCAAGCATTACAAACAATGTGTTATGAGTTTTCTTAGGAAAATGTTCAATTTTGTTCTCTGATGATGAGAGTCGAATTTAAGAACGATATATTTTCTGATTTGATTATCTGTCGAATAATTATCCTGAGCCTGCATCAATAAAGAATATCAGAAACTCTGATCTAACTTGTCAATTATTTTGATGTTCTTATCAAAATGGACATATCCATATCATCGTTTCATTATTGTGTCATATTCAGGCGAAAACTTTATTTGAACAGAATAGAATTCGATAAGCCGAATAATTAATGAAACAAGAGATATAAATCAATTGCAATGCATGCATATTATGTATAATTTTGGTGTTTATACAGATACTGAATGCAAAATGCATATATTATGGATATCATATCGTTTGATACGGATTTATAAACCAGGTGTGTTTGTAATTGAAAGTGAAACAGTCCAAAGGAAGAACTACTTCCAGTACTCGTTTCGAGATTTCTTCTAAATAAGTGGAATAAAAAATTGGTTGGACTGATACATGAGAAGAATGTTATTTGATGCTGTACGATCCCTGTTTTATGTCTTTATTTCCTGTTCCAACAACTTTTTGCACAAAATTTCATTTCATTTTATATGTTTTTCTTTACTTTTATTCTACTCTGAATATGAACATTACTGGAGCTGAATTTCAACACCAAATTGTTATTTTAACGCTTTGACACGATTTTCAATCACCAAGTGGTAAAAATAACGCTTTGGTGTTGGTAACAGTAACATTCATTACAACACCAAAGGTTCTAAAGAGTGCATCACGTCTACTTGATATATTGAGGAATGGTTTTATCGCTGGAAGATCATTGAGAAGTCATGGAAGAATTCAGGAATGAGCTGAGAAAGGTTATTCTTCCTTCTGGGCGCAATATGCCAGAAAGTTTCGTTTACTGAGATTACACTACAGCAAGTTGAGTGATAAAGTCTGATGAACCGTTTAGGCCAAATGGAATTATGAATAGGGATAATATTTGAGGGACGCATAAAAGACCATAGAAATAGTTTCCTGAATAAAGAAATGAATTCAACTGATGTGTGGTCACTTCTTCACAGGCGAGCATGACTATACGTGAATTCAAAAACAAATGTTTTCAGACTCAATCGTGTGAAAAATATTGTGATGAATGATTTCAGGAATTCCCAGTGTGTCATTTATGATTAAATTGATTTGAATAACTTCTGAAGGCAAACCTTGGTCCAACAAAAAATGCGAGCAAGCTGTCGCCCCAAAAATTTAGCCTACCAGCAGTGGTGCAAAAACGCCAGTGCCGAAAACTGAACTAGGTTTGTTAATATTCGCAACAGCTGCAAACTCAGAATGGATGAAAGCAAAGAACCTCATAAACAGAGAATCACGAAAAAATGCTAGCCGAATTCCAACAGGTCCAGATCCTTCTTATCGGTAGTTGAAGCTGTTAATGAAATCTTTATGGAATCTATAAGTTCATTCTGAACATGAAGTCGTATGCTGTAGGACCTGATGATATGAGCATTGAGATGTTGCTGTACTTCTGCTCCACAATCCTTCCACATATCACTCACTTATTCAATCAATGCATGTTGACTAATTCCTATCCATTCATCTGGGAGCAAGCAAAAGTTCTTCCGTTGGCCAAAAATTGTATCCCCGAAAGTTTAGGCGATCTCCGACCAATTAGCATCTTATGTGCGCTCTCAAATGTTTTTGAAAAAATATTGAACTGACAGATGCGTGATTTTCTGAATGACTTCGATATATTACCAGAGTGTCAATCAGGGTTCAGACCTGATCACAGTTGTACGACTGTCCTCCTGAAAGTTGTGGATGATGTGCACAGATCTATTGATAATAACAAACTCTGGCTTTTGATATTATTGGACTATTCTAAGAAGTTCGGTCGCATACACCATGACTTCCTCTTTGCTATTTTGGGCTACCAAGGGTTTTCAATACATGCTGTAGCACTACTCAAAAGTTACCTTCGCAATCGTTTTCAAAGAGTTGTGTATTATATCGTAAAATCTGATTTAATACAAATTAAAACGGTGTTCCCCAAGGTTGAATATTGGGCCCTCTATTGTTATGCCAACGATACTCAGCTGTATATGGAATTCGACGAGAATTCAATTAACGAGGCCCTATGGCAAATAATACCGATCTCGATATTTTATTATCTTTGTCAACTAAATATTGCCTATCTGTTTAAGTCATGCTCTTTGGTAGAACAGTGGCGAGAAATCGTTGTTCTGGTGTTCTGGTCTCATAAATATTGTAATAGATGGAACAGAACTTCCCTTGAAAAGACTTCTAAAAAACTTATGCCTATATCTTGACAACAGTCTTCGTTTTTAAACACACATTTCGCAAATTCTAAAACGAGGTTACGCAAATTTGAAAATAATATATTCCAACAGAGCATTTCTGAATAAAAAAAGGAAAATTATACTCTGCGATGCTTTAGTCCTTTCACATTCCAACTACGCAGACGTGGTGTATGGTCCGGGAGTTTTGAAGAGAGACAGTTTTAGAATCCAAAAACTTCAGAATGCATGCATTAGGCTCAGCACGGGTACGAGGAAACAAGAACACGTTGGAATCCAAACGAACATTTCATTCTGCAACATTTTTTCAAAAACTCCTTGAAACAAAATAACCCTCCTATTTTTTCGAAAAAATATCCTTTAGAACGCAGATATTACGCAGATATTGAATCCTGCCATTTGATCGGTTGTAATTGTATGGAACCATCAATGAAAGCCATTATTATTATTATCTTCACCGGATCTAGAAGTCCTTTCGAATTGAGGTGAAAGTAACAAGGTTTGATTAAATGCCACAAAAATCCAGGCATCGGTTTTCTTCAAACAGAAAAATGTTTGCTAACCGGATATAATAATGGGTCGTGACACTGAAATTGCAAAAATTGCTTCTCATAAGCTTGGAATACTGTTCCAAACCAGAAAACTGTACACACCTCAGAAACTTTTGATGCTTTATGAAGCTCAGATCAGACCTTCTTTGGAGCATTGTTCTCACGTATGGAGCTTCGCCCCTAAGCATACCCTGAAGCTGCTGGATTCCATCCAGAAAATAGCCATCCATCTGCTTGTAGATGCAAACATTACTCACAACCTCGACAGTCTGGAACATCGAAGAAAGGTTGGAGATTCGTCTCTCCTATAGATACTTTTGCAGTAGGTTTTCAAGTGACTTGGCATACTTGATTCCACCAAGAGCGGTACATATCAGAAATACACGAAGGACTGTGGCTGCTTATTGCTTAGAGGTTCAACTCATTACACCTCGAACTTTTCTGTTCAAGAACTCTTTCATCTGGAGAACTGCGTTTATGTGGAATAAACTTTCTGAGAACAGTTTTCCAAATGAATTTGATCTCCAGCGTTTCAAATTCAATGTGAATTGCAACTTTGGCACAGGCTCTATTTCTTGATGAAAATCCATATTGAAACTCAGTAGTACTGTTTATTGTATGATTTTAAGTATGACGGGTTTCACAGAAACTACGTAATTTTATAATATTTCACGATTGAGACAGCTATTGTATAGCGAAACACGTGTCGCGGTTTTTGTAAAACACTTTAGAGTGAAAATGTTACGATAAACAGTGGTAATGAGTTTTTCCGCAGTGCTTGTGTTTTGTTCTTGCTGAATGCGTCTTTCCTCAGTCCTCTTCTAGAGTGATAACTCTGTGATTGACGTGATTTTACTAGGAATCAGCCAATTGAATAATATATCAAATTTCTTTTGGTAGTTGAATATAGCTAGACTACATTATCCAATTGGATTTTAGGTAGTTACTAACTTTGAGGAAGAACTACAGAATGAATGACATGACAACAGGCTTTTTGACGCTTTTGAAAGTCTACAATTTGACATCGATGAAACTCCCATTACAAGAAGTCCTTTGTTTACTTTTTGACATTATAATTCAAGGTGGCAACCTGGCTCTCAACAGGTATTATAACATATAGCCGTTATCATCAAACTTAGGAATCAGGTCACAATAACAAACTAACACAATTAATAGTTCAAAGGTGATTGATAATGTTTCATGATGAATTTCATTAGTTCAAATTTCCATTGTCTGATATTATATAGAATGATTTGAAATTTGAATAACTGAAAAAACCATTATATTAGGCAAAAAAACCCTGATATGAAATAACAGTGAAATGAAATACTACTAAAAATAGAACAATTGAACAAAAAATAAATATAAGAAAATAAGATATTCCAAGCCAAGTTACTTCACGAAGTTTCACGTCTTTGGATCAAACAAAGGAAGTACGAACTAATGAAATTCATGACAACTAGGGCAGATGCACCGTTTGTGGCCAGTTCAAGGAGTTTGGTGACATTAATTACATGACAATTTTTCACTTTCATCACATTAAAGGAAACTGTAAATGTTGTTGATTTTGAAAGACGGGCATAATAATATGGTATACGGGTTAAAAAGAGATAGATTTTTAAAAAAATTCTAGTTGAATACAATTTTGCCAGTTGTGGCCACCTTTTCACCAGTTCTGGCCAGAAAGAGATCCGGATGTGGCCACTGAGAGTTCAAAGACCGAGCCATAGGAAGGTAGGTACCTATATAATGATCATTTCATACATATTTTATTAAAAATCATAAGTAAAATGCAGAATTAAGTGTGATAATATTTAATGTTTACTTTGAAAACAACAAAAATAACAAACAGATACATATACCTAATAAAGAAATTATTATAGGAATTGCTTCATTTCAGGAACCGACAAAGCCCCTCTTGTATTCATGATATTAGGCTCATTTATTTTCAGAATAATATCCTTCCTTTCATACCAGAGGAAGTCCGGTGGATCAGACCATTTCCAATGATTTATCCCACTTTTTTGCATTGCACAGCAGTAATATCCACTATTTTTATCCTGGTCAACAATTTTAGCTGGATAAAAGTTATTGTCATATTTGAGAATAACAAATGAATTTACACTGAAAACTAAGTTATTAGTCGATTTTTGATATCTGTCAACATTTTTTGTACTCTTATCATTCTATCGGACTAAAATCTGGATGACGTTTCAAGAAGGACTCAAACCATTTTCTTCCTGGTGTTTTTTTCATAATTTTTGGATCCACTTCACATTCTTCTATTATTCTTCGAACAGAATACATTAGGCCTTCTGTATTCATAGGAAAACCCTTAGCGGCACAATCAAGTCTCCATGTTACAATTTTTTTTTCTCTGTAACCAGTCACAATTCACATTCAGGTCCTACTCGTCTCCACTCATCAGTCATTTTGCCTTCTAATCTATTTCTTAAAGATGTCCTTGGCACGTTAAATTCTTTGGCAGCAGTAGCCATGTGCATGTTTTCTTCTCAACTGCTTTCAAAGCTTCTCTCATGGCATTATCTGTGTATTGGAATAACTTTCTTGAAGTCATTTTTCCTGTAAAAGAAAATACCTTTTTATCCTTTTCTCATGCAGTTGTTTTGAGAATTATTATCTCTTTCTATCACGTGGCCACAACTGAATTTCGTGTTCAATTTGTGGCCACTAAGTGGCTACTTTTAGAATGACCAGCCAATTCGCGCACCATTTGTGGAATTGACCGCGGTGGTAGTGCGCCCGGCTCACGATCAGAAGACCGTGGGTTCGATTCCTGCCTCGACCAGATATTTTTCTCGAGATAATTTATCTGATTGAAGCTGGGATGATTCTG
>NW_019291254.1:0-30151 GCF_000500325.1 Leptinotarsa decemlineata
AGATTGTAGAATGGAGAAGAAACTATTTAAGAGAAATAAAGAAAGCCAGAGCAATGCGGGTCATACCGTCTCGAAGGTTTGGCAAGATCAGAACATCAAAAGTGGAAGACAAGCCTTTATGGAAGGTTGGTCCACTGGTTTGAAAATTCCAGTTGAAAAAGACCGTCGTCTTATCATCACTCACATAGGCAGTAGTGAAGGATTCGTGAAAGATCGATTGACGGTGTTTGAATCGAAGAAAAATGGGGATTATCATCAAGAAATGGATGCCACAGTATTCGAAGAATGGTTTAAAAACATACTTGTGAAACTTCCGCAGGGATCCGTAATAGTAATGGATAAAGCAAGTTACCACAGTAGACGAGTGGAGAAGCTGCCGACGTCGTGTTGGAAGAAAGCAGATATTACTGAGTGGTTACAAATGAAAGCTATTCCTTTTGAATCGACCATGTTAAAAGCGGTGCTCCTCAACTTGGCTAAACGTCGTAAGTCAAAATTCGTCAGGTATGTCACCAATGAGATGGCGAAGATTAAAGGAATGTCGGTTCTTCGGTTACCGCCTCATCACTGTGAATTGAATCTAATAAAGTTGGTTAGGGCTCGAGTTAAAGGATTGATCGCACCGAATAATAAGACCTTCAAGATGTGTTGATAAAAGAAATACCTAGACACTGCTCTGGAAACAGTCGGCCAAAAAGCTTGAGAAAAAATATCTACAAAACAATCAGAATCGAAGCATAGATGTGGGATCTGGATGATCGCACATACTATAAAAAATTATTCCAGTTGTCATCAATCCTGATCAATTTGCTAAATTATCTAAAGCAGTAACTTTTTGCCCTTTCTACATTTGTATTTATTTGTAAATTCAATATTCTGATTATTTTATAGATCTGTAGAAGGTAACAATTCTAAATAATAAAAAACTATTTCAAATATAAATTGTCCTTTCCAAAATAAAATATTTGAACAAAATTTGTTTTCACCATATTTTAATTATCTTCTCATCATACAGAATATATCAATGGAAAATTTATATCAATACCCCCAGTCCGACGCCTATTAATATTATGTTAAAGGTAATATAAAAAAAACATCGAGCTGTTCTTTTGGCGGTATTTTCGCATTCTTTGTCGGTGTTTTCGCGTCCTTTGTCGCATATCCCTATTTAATGGCGTCCTCAAGGGATATAGAGGGTAGACATATCTCAATGATTTTGTAAGTGAATTGCAGCGCTATTTGCTTGAGACGACTATGTTGCTTTCATTGATGTAGCGACATGTTTGCATTCTTGAAATTCATTTACTCTCAGACAATACTGAACGAACTATAAATAGAAAATAATTTTTTCGTTACCATTGGACCACACTGTATGTTAGCTGGGCATGTTTTACCCCTTCTCCCAGTGGAATATCTGAAGAAATAAAAAACGTTTGGCAGATACTGTCTGGGGAATATCTCACAAAGAATATGCGGGGAATACCACTTTATTATGGTGAAGTGAGTCAATGCTTATGAATTGAGACTGATATTCAGTCTCGTTCTTGACGCGGACCCGCGAATGCGCGTAGAGTTAGGTTAGTGACCTTCAATCGCGATTGCTTGCTTGCTATTTAAAGTAAGTACGTTTATATGTTTGAGCTGCTTACCAAACCCACCAAGTTTGCTAGATGTTTATTCCTAAAATTTTAAGTTTTGTATGCATGTACAATATGTAAAATACATTACAGCACTTCTGGTGGTCTTGTCTTATTTGACATAAATAAAATAAGTAAAAACATATTTTATGTTAAACAGCTTTATTGAAAAAAAAATAATAATGATGTAGACGATGTACTAAAAAGTAATTCGGTAGGTCGTTGGGCGTAGCATAACCTGAGTAAATATGTAAATAGTACGTAAATACTACTAGCTTTCAGTACATTATCTACATCATTATTATCTTTTTTTTTCAATAAAACTATTCAACTATAAAAACATTTTTTAACTTATTTTATCTTCGAAATTTCAGTTTCTAAATTTGTTACTAAATTATTCTGATTCTGCTTAGTTCACTTAGTACCTCAGTATCACAAGGTTCATTTCTCAACAATTTGTTGCAACCTAACTCCTCAATAAACGTTAACCACATAGTTCTCGAAACGTTTCAACCTTTTTTCCTAACTTGAGTGGTGTATCGCTAACGACGTTTCATTTTTAATATATAATCTTCCATTTTGTAGCCGCGGCCATCTTGAATTTGCATCTTTTGCAAAGTGAACTGCTATTTTAGAAGTCAGGTCCTGTCATTTGATACCTATATTGAGGTAGTTGTGAAAAATATATAATCCGCCATAATGACTGTCGTCATTTTAAAACAATTATGAATTTATTTCCACCATTAATATGGAAGTGTCCGATCTCCATATAGTCCTTTTAGACTAAAATTACTTTTTTTAATTTTGTTCTGCCAATCTTCTTCGGTAATATCAAATACTTTTTCTTCAGTTAGCCTTATTACCGTCTTATCAAATTTCAGAAAATTATTTTTACGTCTGATGCTTTGTTTCAATTTTCCCCAAATCGACACAATGGAATTGAAAACATAAAAATAGGGGGAAAGTCTTAGTAAGGTGTGTCCATACTTTTCAGCAATACTCTCAAGGACATACACTTAAATGTTTTTGTCTGTGAAACTTCCCGTAGTTGGTTTTTGGTATAGTAATCTTCAATATACAAATTGTTATCAACTAAAAAACTTTGTATTTCATCTTTCCTCGAATTTTTATTCGGTACTTTAATGTGCTGTCGCGAATGATAGGAAGTATTGTCAAGAACTAATACACTATTCGCATCCAAATTTGGGATCAATGTGTTTTCAAACCGTTCCTCAAAAATATTAGCTTCCATGTTCTTATGATAGTCAACATTGCAGTCCTCACGTTTTTTTTTTTAAATAATTCGAAAGCCATCTTTTACTTCCTCCATAATGCACAAGATTAGTCGTGATCCTTCCTTTGCAGACATGTTAGGCGTACTCATTCTCGAAACATCAGTCCACCCTTTCGTAACTGTGTCGAGAGTGTCATACCAACTTATGTCCAAATAGAAAATTTGCCGTTGTTCTTGTCCATATTTAGTTATTTGTTCTAAGTATTTGTTACGCAATTTCACTATTCTTCTGCTTTCCATAACTGCTTGACGTTTATTTATTATTTTAAATCTAAATCCTAGTTTCCTTATCCAATTCTGAAGAGTTTTGTCACAGCAGCTCACGTTATGGCCGAAAGTATTGAAATTCTTCGTTATGATTTCATTTGTAGGAATTTCATTGTTTCTGTACGAGTAACAGTCATATTTTGGTTTTTTCAATGATTTTATTAGATGAACATCTAAAGGTTTTGGTAATCCTGTATCACATCGCGTCTTGCGTTCATAAGGTCTGTTTTTGACTATTTTACGTACAGTTGAGTAATGAATTTCTGTCAAATCTGATGTTGCTTGTAATAGTTTGTTTCCCTCAAAACCAAACTTGAGATGTAGATTCTTACATATATTGAAACATACTCTCTGTGTTTCAATATTCAAATGTATCCGAATCTCATTCATTGGTATCTCTTTTTCGCATTGTTCACCATCCCTATTGGAATCACCACACTAGAAAAAGTCTGCGTTATCACACTCGTTATTACTATTAGTACTTGCCCAAGGAGGCCACATTTCAAACAGATAACAAAAATTTTAAGTAATTATAACTGCACCAATATCGATCAGTTCCTGAACAGAACACGACGGCGATAACCAAGGCCGCATTCCTCGATTTCTATTCGTCACCGTAACATGACTTCAAATTTAATTTTATGACTCTCCAGCCAATCATAAAACTGGGTTAGTAAAATTATCCAATACGTACCGCGAAGTCTACAGTCCATGTGGACTAGTTTGCTGCCGGTTCATTTCGATGTATTGGTTTTTTTGGCCTTTGAGAGTGCCGACAATTTTAAGAGTGCACAATATCGTTTACTTCGACTATACAAATGTGCCCTATTTCTCGTTTTTATATGAATTACGGTGTTTTGACATGGATGACTTGATTTTGTTCGTGGATATAACTTTTTCCTGGAAATTTACTCTGTACTGGGACACAAATAATTCAGCAATCAATTTTGATTCGTCTGTTGTTGTAGTTGCTGTTATGTCACTAAGTTCATGTTGGGGATAGAATTTTGACTAAGGGCTTTTGTTAACAAATTTTGTCTACTTTCAATATGCAATATATGGTTTTTCATTTCTTTCTTACACTTACAAGAAAATTCAACAGGAGTGACTTCCTTGCTAAATGACCGGAACTGAGTATTTGAACTTTGAACAATTACAACAAAATCTGTATTTCATTTGATTGATTAGATAAAGTAAGCGGAAAAACGAATACGTTAAACAATTTAGCCCGAAACCGTTATAAGATTATATTGTTATCTGATAAGAAGGCTGCATTAGAAACATCGGAACAATCAGAATACTGTTTAAGGGTCGTGAAAAATTATTCGTTCCAAGGCGTTGTTTGTTAATCAGCAACTGTTTCAGTTCAGATCCGGTAACATTCACATACAGTGAATATTAATTGAAGGTATGAACATTTTTTCAAGCTACTCCAGACAAAGGCAAAAATCAACGCGATCTGTTTCAATTCAGCGGTATACTACACGGTTCACAGTAAATTCATCAATTACTGGTTCATCAAACTATTCTGACAACCTGATAGAAACTTTTGGGGATTATTTTGTTCATTCATTCCTTTCTATTACCGGTGAAACTTTTAGTCCCTCTTATATATTTGGGAAATTTTTAAGATCTATTTCAATATTTCGATATTTTTATTTCAGATATCCTCGTTAGAAAATGGGAAAAAATAAACATGATCTGGAGGACACTTCTGGTGGGTATAATTAATCTTAGTACAGAATTTCAAGTTTCATAATAATGAATCACATGAATGCTCTTAGAAAATTTATTTTCGGTATTTTCAAGAGAGTGACTCGTTTATTATAGTAGCTAAGTCGTCAAATTTGCACAAGAAAGTGTTTGATACTCTGATGAAAATAGTTATCAAATATCAGTGAAAAATCCTTACTAAAAATTTGCATAGCGTCGGTAGTATACATGAGACATACGCAATGAAAATTGAAAAAGATATTACTCGTATATACGAGTACAAAAAATGCTACTCATAAGAAATGTTTTCAATTTCAAACTGAACCACAGGGTTTCGGACAGAAATTTTATTGTCATATCCTCTTCTTATATTTTCAGAAGACGATTGCCGCTTGCTTCAGAAAGGTTTTTGAATATTTGTAGAAAACAAATCAATTTATAGATTTGCCATCATAAAATCTAAATAGTTCCGTTGGGAAGTTTTCAGTTTTACTCGCCAAAATTCTGAATCAAATGACCAAGTGAAATGTTCCATAAATTCATACTGAAAATGAAATGATCATAGGAAATCATAATGAAGAAAAGATAAATGAAACTTTCTATGTTTTTTACCACTTTAATTTGTAACTAACGTTACTGCAGTTTCGTCCTATAAGGACATTTTCAAACTTATACATTAAATTTTTCAATGTATAAATCCATTAATTTTGATTCAAACGATGTATTATCATAATGAACGACATAATACTTTCGGAAGAAATAAACAAGAAAGAAATTCGATAGTCCGTATTCAATACTGTTGATATTGAACTCAAACTGAGGATTATCAGTAATACTGAAGTCAAATTAGAAATAGTGTTGAATAGTGTAGAGTAAGTATTTTAATTCACATGATTTCATAGAGAAAGTTCAGGATGTGAGACGAAGAGATTTTAGTATCATTTGAGGTATTTCGTTGTACCTTCGCCAAAAACTATTGAATATTTGAGGGATATTCTTGGGATTGATAGACTCAGTGGAGAAGTAATCGAAGACTACATACGATAAACAAAAATCTGCTTGGAACAGAATTGCTACCAGTTCAACTGCCTTTACAGCCAGCATATTTTGGATACGAATAAATCGAAGGTAAAGGACTTTGTTTTGAATTATCAACAACCAGAAATGTGCCAAATCACTTGAACACCTCCCGTGAAAGTATCTTGTCTCCAATCAGTCGGATGGCTTTTTCTTGGATAGAATTCACCAGCTTCAGGGTATACCCAGGGGCGGAGCTCCATACATAAGAACAATACTCCAAAGAAGGTTTGATCTGAGCTTCATGAAGCATCAAAATTTGCTGAGGTGTGTACAGTTTTCTGGTTCAGAACACTCTTCTAAGCTTTGAGAAACAGTCTTTGCAATTCTAGCGACATGATTGTGCCAAGACATCATTCCTCATTCAAATATGCAACCTCCTGCTGCCGGTAACGGTGTCTTACGGCTCTCTCCATGATTTTTGAAATCACTAATCTATAGTTATTTGGAATATTTTTCTTCCCCTTTGTGGATAACGCCTTTCCCAGTGAATCGAATGTGGATTGGGACGCTAATTGTTCAGCTAGTAGATTTACTTTTTGTATGGCTGATCATCATTGAATCATCCGCTTGTAATTGTGGTGAAATTGTGGATTTTGTTAAGGTTACCTACCTATACCTACCGACCAGAAGGATCTAGATCCGTTGGGATTGGCAAGTTAATCCCTAATTCTCTAATTGTGAAGTTCTTAGCTTTCATTAATTCCAAATTTACAGCTCTTGCGAGCATTAACAAACCTAGTTCGGTTTTCGGCAGTGATATTTTTGCGCCACTACCGGTAGGCGATATTTTTGGAGGCGACAGCTTGCTCGTAATCTTTGTTGAACCAAGGTTTGTCGTTAGAAGTTCGATTCTTTGAAAACGAAATACATGCATCCATGGATGATAGAATAACTTCCATTGATGGATTATTGGAATTGAAACAAACATCTAACTAGGGGAAATTTCGGAAATGGTCTTGAAGATCCTCCCACTCAGCAGATTGTAATGCCCAACTTTGCGCGGCTTAGATTGTTCCCCAACATTTACTGGTAGTTCACTCAACACTAAAATGAGTTTGTGGTAAGATCCCAATGAGAACCTAATGGAGACTGTGTACATTTCTGGATTCGTTGTTAGGTGTAGATCCAGAAGACTAGCATATTCTCCATTATGGTCAGGAATCCTGGTAGTCTCATTTATAATCCGAGTCCGCTGCTTATTCCAGAAGCCTCAGCTTCGCGACTTTGTTCTTTGTTGATATCTGAAAACTTGAGCGAAATTGTGAACATTGAAGTCACAGAATATGTAAATTACGGTACTAGGATGATTGATTTGTGGAAAGTCAATGTTGTTTGCCACTATAGGGAATAGTGCCCTATTTTGTGTATCGCTTGGTGGTCAGTAAACGCACCATATGAATTCAGTGAGGAGTTACCATTCTTGGATGTCTTAGTCATTCGAATTCTTTAGGAAGATATAATTCTCATACCTCACACCATTCTCCACAACACAAAATGGCAGGTCTGAACTTTCTTGTCCATAGGCTTGTTACCTCCCTCTCACATAGCTGAAAGCAACGGGTATTCTTCAAATATTGTAGATTTCGTATTTAGAAAACGTAAATTTGAAGAGAATATTCGTAAATCTTCAACTTTTCAAAAATACACATTCAAAGTTTATTGTTTTTTCGTATGAACCGAGATACCGTATTTTTAAAAAGTTGAACATCAAAGTAACCTTTGAAACATATTGCCCACTTCAAAAAATGTAAGTTACTCAAAAAAAGATGTTTATTTCATTTTTTCGAAATGTGATAACCGATTATAATACAAAATTGCTATTTGATTGAAAATATGATAAAATTTCATTGGTATTTTTTTCAGATGACGAGTTTGTTGTGGAAACTGACACAGCCGTAGAAGAAGCTACAACCATTCAAAGACTGAAAGAATTTTCTTTCTATCTAGTAGAGAATATTGAACTGAACCTCAATTTGTTTCTCAAACTCTTAGAAGAAAGGGACGTCCCTGCCAAGCAAAATAGTCTCTATGTTACTGGACTGAGTCTAGCCCTAAAGGCAATACCAAAAATTGGAACTGGAGCCAGTGGCGCCCTTAGTAGTGGTGAAAAATGGATGCTCAACAAAATTGATAAGAAAAGTTCTAGAACCCTAGCCGAAATTGTATATTATTACAGTGACAACAAAGAAACGTTCAGGAAAATATTGATTGAATCTGCCGTTGATATTTTTTACAGCTTCGAAGATCAGTTCAGAAAGCTGAGTTGCAAAGGGGGAGAAAAACGAGCAATGCAAAAATTAGCAAAGGATGCCGTTGATAGAATATTCTATTATTTCTTGGAGACAGAACAGAAAAGAGATGTTACCAGGGATGAAGTTACAAAAGGTAATGAGTTTTGGATCTTTCTCATATCTGGTTTACTAGATTCATTTTATTTTGAAATTCGATCATATTTCTCAGAGCGGGGACTGTTCACACAGTCTGTTCCATTGTGAACAATTTTTTTAATGATTAAGATCTGGAGAAAGTATTCTATAAAAACACGAAAAATAATTTACCGTTTTCATAACAAAATCTTCATTGAACAAATTAGATATTAAAAGAAAGCTATTTCACTTCATTGCGAGCTAATTACTATTCGAAAAACATTCGCTTTCAGATTTTCTTGAAATTTCTCACATTTCTGGAAAGTTTGAAATTTTCTACAATAATAACATTAGGATGAGAAAAGTGAAATAAAAAATTGAAAAATACAATGTTTGATCCGTTAACATCTTTGTTACTAACACAATCGACTTCTCCGACTATCTTCATCACTGAGAAATGATGATTTTGTTCACTCTTTTTTGAAATGAATTTTTGAGGAGGCTGTGGAAAAAATGAGAGTTATTAATGACATTACAGTAATTTTTCTAGGGGAAACTGTTCTGTTAGTTTGAGCATTTATTATTCGATGATAAAAAAATGGATTTTACATTCGGAGACTTAGGTGATATGCATCTGTAATTAGCAAATAACTACTAATAACTTCCTCAACAGAAATATATTCACGAAGTTTTGACAACTATATATACTAATCTCTGACAAATCAATCAACAACCTCACACTCACATTGTTTTTTATATTTTATTTCTTCTTTTATTGCTTATGCTATAAACTTGTTTGTCTGGATTATAGGCAATCTTTGTTTATTTTGGTTCAATCTGATCAATATTCTCATCTGGACTGGGAACAAAAATGTCGTTTTTCATATCTTATTGGTATTTTTTAACTGTTCCATAAGTTGGGCGCATAAACATTCAATTCTGTCCACTCTCGCTGTAATCTCGACTGGTTGAGGCACTAGTTGATCACCCATCATTGTATAATAATTGATTCAGCAGAGTTATGAAGTCAAAGTCTTTCGGATTCGCAAACTCGGGATACCTCTTGATGATTTCTGCTTCCAATTTGATTTTCAAATCTGATATTGCTCCATTAGTGTCGATGTCGAAATGACGTAGGATTTTTGTAACTTGATCTTTGTTGAGTTGTTTAAGAAGTTCAACCATCTTTTGGTAGACAGTGTTAATGTTATTTTTCGGGGTCAGCAATTGTAGTTTGCAAATAACTACTAATAAATTCTTCAATAGAAATATATTTACGAAGTTTTGACAACTATCTATATTAATCTCAGACAAATCAATCAACAACCTCACACACATTGTTTTTTATATTTTGTTTCTTCTAAACAATTTATACTGGGTGCCAATGACTATGATGATGTGATCCCACACCTTAAGAATGTAAAATTAGGAACAAATGGAAGAATGTCACAAACAGTATACAACAAACGTTATCCTGGAAGAAATAATAAAATTGTTATTTGATAAGAACCGAAATTTCCAATTGGCATTGTAGGCACATGATTTTCAAATCGTTGTAACAACACATCATAAAAAATGCCTTTAAGTATATTTTTTATGGTGACATGGCACATGATATTGAACGAAAGTTTTTTTTGTGGAAGAAAATCAGTTTTTTATCGACTTTTTTTGGGTATTTTCACCTTCCACAAATTATCGGAAGCCAAAATCTGCCTCCGTTTTCAGAAATGAACAAAAATTCAAATATATATGCAGTTATTCCTTTGCTGATTATTTATTTCTCAACTTCTGCGAAACGTCAAGATAAATCGTGGAGGAGGGTTAAAATACGCAAAAAAAGGGCGATAAAAAAATTGCACTTGATATTGCATCAAATGTCTGAACTTATTTAATGTTTTGATAGTTTCAAAATTTGTTTTTGAATACCTTCTCTTTCATGAAGACCAATAATAAGTGAACGTGATGGCCATTTAATATGGTTGGATTAGGTTAGGTCCAAAGTGAGTGGGTCTATTCAACCTTCCACCGCAATCCGCAAGGGTTTATTGTGGCCAATTAAACCCAGCTTCTTAACGAAGCCGATTAGTTTGTATGGTGAGTGGTTTTTCAGGTCAGATGGTAAGAGTACGGTACTGCCAAATTCTAAAAACCTGATTTGGTCTCCAGCGGGGCAGGCACAAAGTATGTGCTCTGCTGTTTTATAATTTTCTAAACAGAAGCGACACACACTGTCTTTCGACAGTCCGAGTCTCTGCATATGATAATTCAAACGACAGTGACCTGTGAGAAGGCCTGTTAAACATCGTAGTTTATCCCTACTATAGTCCAACAACTTTTTGGTATCAAGTTTTGAAGGGTGAATAAACGCCTTGGAGTGAGCCAATCCTGGAAGATTCTGCCAGAAGTCCATAAATCTTCTTGCCATCCAGGTGTTCAATATTTGTTTGGCGAAGCCTAAAGCAATGCCAATGACAGGTTCTAGTTTGACGAAGCTGCTTGCAGCACTCTCCTTTGCAAGGAAGTCAGCAGCGTCATTGTCTTCTAGGCCACTTTGGCCAGGAATCCAGACCAGAGACATATGTTAAGTATTCTTATCGGGGAGAGTCGTTTTTGGCAATTTGTTACCAATTTAGACGTTGCTCGGTAGGACTTGACTTGTGTATAATAATAATAATAATTTTTATTTGCATTCAGTTCAATTACATGGTTCAATATAAACTTAAAAAATAATAATAATAAAAACTGAAATGCAAAATGGAGTTGAAAACAATTTGAAAAAGTTCTAGTTCAACCCCAGTTTATATAAACATTGTAAATATAATTGTTCGCATGGAAATAATTTTTATTGGATTCTTCCAGTCTCTCCGCACACAATTCAATAGCGTAAATTTCCGCTTAAAATACAGTCGCATAGGTTTCTAGGCAGGTTGATATCTCTGTCATGGGTCTGACACGGAAGGTGTTTTTGATCCATCTGTGAACCAAAAACAATCTGCTATTAATATTTCCTTCTTCCGGAGGATCCAATCCTCTCTACTCCGGAACAGTACTTTATAAGGCAGTTCGTAGTCGACAGAAAAATGAGGAGAGAAGGTAAATCTAGAAGGATCTCTATGGCCGCTGACTGTGGTACTGATGGCACCACTGATTACCAGACAAGCCTGTCTCTGTAAACCAGAGAGCTTCGCATGGGCAGTTTTACTACAAATCCTTCGACATGTCCATAGTGACAGTCTGGCTTTGTGTAAGACTTTTTCCAAGTGAGCGTTCCAGGTGAGTATTTTATCAAGGACAATGCCAAGATATTTCACCTCCGTTCCAAATTGAATGTCCACACCATTGAGAGAAAGTGGCGTTAGATCATCCAATATCCTCCTCCTAGTGAAGGGGATTATCACAGTTTTGCTGGGGTTAACAGACATCTGCTCCCTCAGACATCAACTGCGAACAACGTCCAACGTGCTTTGGAGGATATTACAAGCTACCCTTCCCGACGTGGACCTTGCCAAGATGACCAGGTCATCTGCATAAGCTTGCAGATATAATTTCCATCTGTCAAGGGTATCAAGCAGACTATCCATCAGGGGCCAGAGATGATTTCATAGATTTAGGTGGTGCATTGTCAAATGCTCCTTCGAAATCGAGGACCATCATTTCCTATATACTTTACTGGCATAGTCCTATTGAGGAAATCTCTGCATATTCTCTTCCGATGTGGAGTAACTTCATCCTATGAGAATACTTGCATGTCATTGGAATACTCAGTAGCAAATCTTCTAAAAGTACCATTTTTATTGTGAAATGTTGTGAGTAGTCACCTAAAAAATCTTTTGTTCTGTTGAGTTTTGTCAGACGTAAATTACTTTTCATTCATTTTTCTTTGAAACTTTCCGTACTGATATAGTGGATATGCCAAATTCTATACAATATCCCTCAGTTTTTCGGTATTCTACAGCACCTAAATTGAATAAATGTAACTTTTGTTAACTAATCCAAAACTTCAAAAAACATCAGTATCGTCACCACTTTCACCAACCCTACAATATCTCTGACTAAGTTGCTCCTGTTAAGGATATAGATCTTGATGCATTTTACAGAGATTTGTGAAACATATGAACCTTTTTGTCATTTCAAAATTTCATTGTTTTTTTCCTTGAACTGTTAATTCTATAGGAAGTTTATGGACATCCTTGTATATGTATGAGTGTGAAAATTGAGAATAATTTAAAGTGAATATATATTCTAAAAGCCATGAAAAAATTTGATTTGTCATGGCTGAACGAATTGTTCTTTTAGATGATTTCATTTGTCATTGATTATATTTTAATTAATTTTTACAAACTTTGTCTCCTGTATGAATGTTGTGTCAACTGTTAATAAATTGGCGTTTTTGTTTGAATTTGTGAATTTGATAGAATTCAGGAAAATAAGAAATGAAATTGGTTCTAATATCGATCCACATATAACGGAACTAAGCAGATTCTTATATTTCCCCATATACACGTGTTTTTGTTTAGCTCAAATAATTTTCAAACTAATTGAAAATGTACTGCACTTTGATATACAAGGTGTTTATTAAACATGCGGCAAAAATTTTAGGGACTATTCCTTGGACTATTCTAAGTATATTCTGTCCTTTGATGATTTTTGATAGGGCACTTTGTTTCGAAGATACGTAGCGAAAAAGAATTTCAACAATAACAATTCATTACCAAAAATTATATGCAGGTAATGTTTCTTAATCTACAAGAACTGTTGAAAATTACCCCCCGCTCGGATGCAAGAATTTAATCTTCTCCTCATCCGCTCCCGATCCTTTTCAAAAACACCAGGATTGTTTCTGATTGCAGTACACCCAGCAAATATCGATTTCTCAAATCTTACACATATTTCACTGCAGTAGTATAAACTAATGGCTTTAGGTGGCCCCATAGGAAATAATCCAGGGAGTTTGAGCCCGGTGATCGAGCAGGCCATAAGTGAGGTCCACCTCGACCAATCCAGCGATCTCCGTATGTTACTGTTGAAAGATCTCGAGCCAATATGCTAAAATGCGCTGGTGCACCATCGTGCATAAACCACATTGCATTTCGACACATTCAACTGATCACTTACGAGACATACTATTCAAATTGAAAGTTTGCATCCGTTTGTAGTATTCAGAATGTTGTTGATAGGTACCAACGGAATCGTTAGATTTTTTTATTACTTGGAGGTCGAGTGTAGTACGCTGTACTTTTATTTCGGCTACATTGATGATTTTGAAATTACCAAAATTGTTTTTGCCGAAATTTTTTCGCCTCGTATCTTCGAAACAAATCGCCCTATCAAAAATCATCAGAGGACAAAATATCCTTAGAATAGTCCAAGGAATAGTCCCTTGATTTTTTGCCGTATGTTTAATAAACACCTTGTATAAAATGTATAAAATATGATCGACAGTAACAAAAGGTGAGAATACATATAATATTCCCCAGTTCAGTACCTTGTGAAAATTGGTTACATTTACAACTGCTGACCCAAGGACACCTAAATTTACCGGGTCATATCATATACAGGGTGTTTCAAATTCAATCCTCACCATTGGGATCTCGAAAACTATGAGAGATACGAAGATGATTGAATTTGGGAAAAGTTGCGTATTCACCTGTCGTTGAGAAAGTTATGAGATTCCGAATATATCCGGAGATATCAGAAATTTCGGAAAATGGTTTTTATTTTTTCTGGCTTCATTTTTCGAAGGGTTAGAAAATAAATTTCACTAGTTCGGACTTCCATTGTCTACTATATAAAATGATTTGAAATCCCTGAAGCAACTAAAAAAGAAGAATTGAAAATGATTAGCTGAAAATAATAATTATATTAACCAAAATAAACCTGAAATGAAATAATAGTGAAATAAAATACAAGTAAAAATAGAACAATTGAATAAATAAAAATGAAGAAATGAAAAAAGAAAATAAAAATAAACAATCGAAACGTTGTGAACTAACGTGACTTGGAATCTCTCCACTTTTTATTTTTTATTTTTATTTTCTTTTTTCATTTCTTCATTTTTATTTATTCAATTGTTCTATTTTTACTTGTATTTTATTTCACTATTATTTCATTTCAGGTTTATTTTGGTTAATATAATTGTTATTTTCAGCTAATCATTTTCAATTCTTCTTTTTTAGTTGTTTCAGGGATTTCAAATCATTTTATATAGTAGACAATGGAAGTCCGAACTAGTGAAATTCATCATGAAACATTGTCAATCACCTTCAAACGTTCGAAAATAAATTGTACTTCCGCATTGCCACATTTTCCCTGCTACATAATGGTGTTTTCAGATTTGCTATTCGACGTTTCGTCTTCCGACCACTATCCTCAACTTTATTTTATTCTTATGGGCGCCATAAATTATCATTCTTTTTCGAAATATTGGAAATATTGAAAATAAAAATTCTTATCATAATGGGCTTTGACTTTGATGTTTCTAAATTTGACTTTCAATTTTTTACACTCAATGACATTTTGTTATTGTTGAAGTCATTTAATTTTTGGCGAAAAATGGCTTTCACGACTGAAGAAAAAAGAGATATGATACAAATTTATTACAAATACGATAGAAACAGTGTTAGGACATCGGAAATGTATTTAAACTTGTAAGAAGACAACTACATCGAACTATGTTCAAGTTATAAATCCCACCGAGATTGGTTCGTTTGAAAAGCCAATAATAAAATACCGAGACAGAATCAATGATCAAAATTTGATAAATGAGATGTGTATGAGGTAAATTAGACATTGTGTCGTTTTCAATGAAAATAGAACTTTGAACAAATAACAATAATTAACTGAAATGTAAAGACAAAAGTAAATCACAGCAAATGCTCAAAATGCTGGCCTTGTTCATGATAACACAACGCTGCCCTTCTTCGAATATTATTCACTGCACGATTGATTTCCCTCCTCCCCAATCTTCCGAACTCTCCAACAATACTGTGTTGGAGGTCCTCAATATTTTGATATTCCCTCTGACCATGAACTCTATTTTTCAGTGTACCCCATAAAAATGTATCCATAACATTTAGGTCTGAAGACCTTGCAGCCCACCTCACCGGCTCATTATTCCCTATCCATTTATCACCAAACCTGTGTGCGGTGGAACACCATCATGTTGAAACCAGATATTTTCATATTTAGCCAAAGGAAGATCATCCAAATAGTCCTCGAAAATCGACATTAAAAACTGGTGATAGGTTTCTCCATTCAGAATTCCGTCATAAAAATGAGGACCCAAATTTCTAGCTTTGTAAATTCCTGCCCACACGTTAATACTAAATCGCACTTGAGGTCGAATTTCTCGAAACTGCCTGGGGTTTTTTGTACCCCAAATGTGTTCGTTATTTCGGTTGAATATCCCACAATTCGTAAAAGTGCTTTCATCTGTCCAAATTACATTGTCCAGAAAAACAAGAAAATCAGGTCTTCTTATTAGCCAATAACCAATTCTAATCGCCTTTCGGGATCACCTGGATGCAATTGTTGAGATGTGTGTATTTTGTAACATTTTAAACCGCTTTTTTGAGATGTCTCCAAGCACTTGGATCCAATAACTTGAACATAGTTCGATGTAGTTATCGTATTTCGGGATACAAGTTCAAATACATTTCCGATCTAATAAATTTGTATCATATCTCTTTTTTCTTCATTCGTGAAAGCCATTTTCCACCAAAAATTCAAATTGATTGATATTTCTCTCATCATTACCTGAAATCTTCAAAAAGTTATTTCTTGTTGATTCCACACTTTTTGTTCTAGGCGTTATTTACGGAGAATCGAGACGAAACTTGAAAGGGATAAGACAAGGAAATGAGGTTCAGAATAATGAAATCAAGTGGAAAACTTGTAAATTGTACACAAAAGTGGGAATAGTTCTTGTCGACGAACACAAATTTTACAGAGGTGAAAATACCCATACTAAAAAGTATGGTCACCGCCGACTTTTTCCTTGGGAGAATTCGGATGACATCAAAAAAACCTGGTATGACGACGACTTCGTGGAACTGCCCAAATATACTTTAAATATAAAGGACGACTTGATAAAATCTATAACTGAATACATCATGTCAAAAAACACTTTTGAAGAAGCTAAACTGGAGAGGTTGAAATACAGTGAACAAGCCGCAAGCGACAGGGAAGAGAAGCAAGAAGAAGTTCTTCAAGCGCTCGCAGACCATTTCAAAGACATGCTGGACGAAATGGAAGTGCAATTTCAAGAAATCGCGGTGAAAAATCGAGTAGATAATTCCCTTCTAGAAGAAATTTCTAAAAAACAGGATCAAGGCAACAGTTCGCAGGCAGAAATAATCGTAAAACTTGGAGAAATCCATAGCGATGTAACAGAAACCAAACATGTTCAGATCGCAACAGCCGAAACAACTGAAGCTATTAGAAGTGAAGTGATTGTAATCAAAAGTAACCAAGAAGAAATGGCTGGTGCAATGGTTAGAACCGAACAAGTTGAAGAAATTGTCAAGTCTCAAACGAAAGATAATGTTAAAGATAGTCTGAAAGACGTAATTCGTGATACGCTAAGAGAAAACGACCCAGGACCTAAAATACATGCTGAGATTGATAGAGCGGCAGAAAGACTGAAGAAAAATGTTCCCAGGGAACTGAAAAAGTTTGAACAGAAACTCAGAAAATTGTTTTGAAATATATTAAAATTATTAGGAACATGTGACCATTTTGCTAGTATATTTTTTATACAATGTTTTATTTGTCGGAAAAATATTTCCAGAACACGAATAAAATAAAAGAGTCTTCACTTATTCATACCAATTCAGAATCACCCGAGTAACATATTTTATTCAAATACTACATATGACTGAAATTCTATATTGAAAGGAGATATATTTCTAGAATTAGTTTTTGCTAAAGAAAGGGTTTTGGATTTCTACTTCTACTTCTCCATTCTCGTACAAAAAATGTGGGAAACTCCCGAATGAAGTAAAAAAACACTTAAGTTCAAAGTTAGTTCATTACAGTAACATGCAGATCATGCATAGATGTTACTTTCAGATACAAATTGAAAAAGGAGCCCTCTCGAAATAGGTACTTTCATATAAACATTGCATTATACAAAAATCAATTTTTCTTATTCTGTTTGTACTCTCAAATAGTCGTTATGAAAATAAATCGGATATCATTCATAGGAATGCAACACAACATAATATATGAAAGAGTTACGATATAAAATTTCACTCACATGGATGAGTTAAATTTACTTAAGTCACCATGACAGTCCTCAAACACAATTCATACGCTCATTTGATTTGATCCCAGCAATAGGCCTTTTCATCATAAGACGAGCGCAAGCGTAGCTGTCATATTAAATTGGCGGTAATTCAAAACATTCGTACTGTTTTAATCAACAATGGCTGGGCAAGGAATATTATCTCTACAAACAAATAAATTATTGGAAAAAACCATTGATGATGTTTCACTTGTTAATAATTCAGTTGAGGCTCATAATTGGGAACAATTAAAAAGGTGGTTAAAATGTCATGGACGTCCGCAAAAAGGAAAAAAAGTAAGCTGATCGAGAGGTTAGGTATCAGCATTTATTTACTATCTAAAAGCAAATAATAAATAGCATTTACAGTTTCATTCTTACTAATAATGTCAATTTATTTGATGTAATTGAAAATATATTTCAGTTGACAAGAGTATCACTTATGGAACTAATGAATAAATCAAACCATTAATATTTTGAGGCTGTACATATGACATACTCAATTAGACAAATATGTAAATACTGAATTGAATATGTTAAGTAGTTTTTATTAGAGGGAAATATTTAATACAACATAATATATTTGAAATTTACAGTCAAAAATGCAATAAGGAATAATGTACGTATGTTGAAATTCCTGATAGCTTACAGGATCCGGGTTTTGTTTAGTTGGACCACTTTCTCCAATGAAATGTAGTGAGCAAATATAAGTATCCTTGGTAACATCATCAATAGATTTGAAGCCTCGGTCACTCCTGTCACATTTTTTAACACATAATTCACATTTTGCACATGCTTTGATATGTAATTTGCTTGATGATTTGATTATTTTTTTTTGCGATATTCAAGACAAAGCTTTGGAAAAATAGTTGGTTTTGAATGATTTGTATCGTGTATCACTTTTACATACTCCATAACAACACCGTTTTGTTGTTCCTTTTCGTACAGATAACATAATTATAATGGAGTATAAATTTTTTTTCTGATAATTTCGACTTAGTACTTTTATTTCACTTTTTTTACAATTAATAAACTTCAATTTATATTATAGTTTTTAAAACATGAGTTGCGGGCTCTTTAACATGGTTGTTTACAAAAAACAGTACGAAAAAGATGGCTGATACTGACGCATGCGCACAAAAATTTTTGTGATGAAAAGGCCTATAGGAAACTGGTTTGAATTGAAGAGCGGGAATTTTCAAGACAGAATAATTTTTGAGAAAGACTGGTTATTGGCTTTCTACTTCATTCAAAATGTTTTTTAAATATAAGGAAATACTGAAAGTAATAACGCTGATTATATGATATAAGTACCTATGAAGAATATTCATATCATTTATCAATGATATTTATATTTTCAAAATTCAATTGAAAATCATTCAAAATATTTTTAAAAATCATTCAATATACAGGTCTTCTAAACCGTTACAGAATAGTGAAAGAAAATTCACAGGGACTTTGGCCCTTCTTGAGTTGACCAGTGGAATAGAACAAATAGAATTGTTTTTTTAGAAAATGGAAACAGAAAATTTTATTGTAACGAAAATAATAGTTCAACCATTGTACTGTTCCCCAGAATAATTACATTTTCCCATTCAATCGTCTTCATATCTGTTATGGTTCAGAATATAGCAATGTTACCATATCATAAAAAAGTAACATATAAAGAAAATAAAAAAACTTCCAGAGGAAGGGAAAAAGCAATTGAATTCAAAGTTATTCTCTTTACAAAGATGTGGAGTTAAGTACTTCAGTAAGAGAAGGGGTTTTGCCAGAAAACCAACTTTTCGAGAAAATTAAGCTTTCATTAGAATAACTGAAATATGTACTAAAATAAATTATAATCCTTATTCATTCCGAAATTGGATATGAGGATATGGCACACTTCCAAGGAGTTCGTTTTATGGTTCACAGGTAGCAGCACCATCACAAACCATTAAAACAAAAAAATCTTGTTCAGCAAAGCCCCTTCTACTCAGGCTACCTGGCCCAGTATAGCTAGCATTCTACTGTGCGCAGGCATTCAATTGACAACCTCAAATTAACATTTTTTGTATTTCCTGCATAATATATACCATTTTTAGTATTTCCTGCATAACCTTCTTCGTTGTTCGAAAAGAAAGCTTTCATGTTTCATGTACTGAAAATAGCCAATATCTTCAATTGCAAAACATCTCACTCTGCAAATTTTCAACTATCTCCGTCCTCTATGACGATGTAACGAAACCATAGTATAAAGTAAAGTTCTATGACGAAACGACGGGGAGCTTCATCGTCGCGGTCACAGATGGCAGTACGAATATCGAATCCATCCTGATTATTTTTACAATGACTAATAATTGTTCTAAAAATGATTTTCAGAATAACCAAGGGTTTGAATAGAAAGGGTTATATTTTTAGGAGTGACAAATATTTTGGAAAGGAAGTTTTTGGCTTTCTACTACTCGATCTTGATACAAAAAAATGTGGGAATCTTCCAAAGAAAGGAGGGAAGTAATCAATTTTAAATTAAGTAACTCTATAAATGGATGTGTAGATCATGCAAAGAAGTAACTTTCAGACCCAAACTGGAAGAAAAAACCCTCCTGAAACAGTTAATTTCATATAAACATTGAATTACACGAAAGAAAAATTCTTTCGAAACAAATACTTTTATGTGAACACTGAAATATAGAGAAGACACTATTCTCTACTCAGTTTGAATTCCAAACAAACGAACAAAGTTCAACCGATACTCATATTGCCATATTTTTTTGAAAAGCCACATCTTTGCGTGGTTTCGGTAATGGATTATTATATGAAAACAACAATTCGGATCAACTATTGATAGCTATTAAAACACCGCACCACCCAGCAACAACTCAAACCATCAGTAGGTGGATTAAAAGTGGTCTCAATCAAAATGGTGTTGATACATCAATGTTTACAGGCCACAGCACTCGACATGCTTCTACCTGTTATGCTTTCAAAAAAGGGGTGAACATAGAAACCATAAGAAAAGCCGCTGGATGGTCGAACAAATCAAATACGTTTAGTAAATTTTATAATAAGCCTATTCAAAGTGGTAATTTTGCGAAATATATTTTTGAAACACAGCCTCAATGAGGTCAATTCATTTTACTATTTATTCTGTGTACTATATAGCATAGTTGATTGTCATTACTAATTATTACTTGTTCAAGAATAAACTGTTGAACTACACTTGTGCCTTATATCAATAAATTAAACCTTAGATAGTTACATATTTGAGTTTGTGTTGTAATTTATAATGAAATTTGGAACAATCATGAAATACAAATCAATTCAAAGAACTAAGATTATAAAAAAAAGGAAAGAAGAAAAAAAAATTACATCAAAGGTGCTGCTTCGTTCCCTCCTGTTCATAAAAGAGGACATATGCCTCATTGCTCACAAGTGATTTTGGCGAAATTGGGAACACGTGTGAATCGTTGTATTCATGCCACGTGTCACTATATGGGTGTCTGCAATATGCTGTGTAATGTCCGTTGTAAGTACTCCCACTGTGATTTGAAAGTGCATATAGATATAACGACAAGGAGCCACATTGTCTTGGCATAGCTGCTCATATCTAATCCATCTGAAGAAAAGGCAATGGAAACATTCAATTTACCTCTGAACCTTTCCGTCGGAGAGAATCTTTTCAAATTAATTAGTAAAATACGGGGAAACTTATAGATTGATTAGGACTTTGTACATTTCCTCCTTTGCTTGCACCTCGAACACATTGGTTTTTCATCTCCATCCAGAGTTTCCTCTCTTGTGAAAGAATCCAAGCAATGTGACAAACTCACTTAGCCAGATCTTTGTGGTATGAGAAGGGACAAATCCCAGAAAGGATCAAAGGTTACTGATGAGTGTCCACAGTGTGTGCACTTCATAGTGGATTTTAATTGACCAACGAAATAGTCTACAATCTTGGAGTTGTTCATATTCAAATATCTCTGCCAGTACTCTTGTGCCTTTCCGTTATCGCTCAATTTTTCGTCAATCTCAGTTAAGATCGGTTCAGGTTTCTCAGTAATTTTGTTGAGGTCCTCATGTAAACTTTCTAAAAGATATCGAAGGAATTCGTGGGCGTCTTGATGGGCAGAACCCATGTATCGAGGGGCAAATCTTTGAATCTGATTTTTAAGTAAACTGTGTTAATTACTCTATCAAATGAATCTTCTGACCATAATTCCTTGATAACTTCTGGGAACGATTTGATTAAAACACCTTTCATACTAGAAATTCTAGTATTGATATCTTCCATGTATGCATCCTTTTTTAGGTATTCCAGCAACCATCCCGTGTTTGATAAACATTGGATTATACTGTTCATGAAACAGGTGTTTCCAAGATTTTTTAAACCATTGAACCCAAGAGTTTTGATTGAAGAATGTATCACCGATCTATTGTTGCAACTACGTTTGCCACTACTATCTTCTTCTGAGTAAACACGGATAGGATGATTCACCCCTTCATTGGACTGGTAGGATAAGGAATTCGAAGCAAAACTGCTCAAAACTGAATTAGATATTAGTTCTTTTGAGGGCTCAGCCAGAGGACCAAATTCAGCCTCATTTAGAGTTCCCACCTCCTTTTCTGTCAAAGCTTGACGGTTTTGCTGCGAGTCTTCCACCAAACTCCAGTTTTTGCACTGTCTGCCGATATATTTTGTTCATGGAAAACATTGATAATTCACTTAGGGTTTTTGATTGAGGAATTGTACCTAAACATGAAGCTGCATTTCCTCTTTGAATCAGAATGCTAATTTTTTGAATCAAGAAAGAGGTAGCTCTTGGGTCATTCGTTTCTTTGAATACCCTAATGCCGATTTCACGAAAGAACTCCAATGCTTGGGGGCCTAAGGTACCAAATGTTTCGATTCCTATTGCATAAAAAATGAAATTATCTCCCAAATAATTGTATTTCCGTGTTTTCGGCAATTCCACTGATGAAGCTGCTGCACCGCTGGATACAGAAGTCGAAGGAACGTGACAAGGAGCCAAAGTATCGACGCATGTGAAATCCCAGACAACCGGTTTTCCTTTCCGCCAAGGAATGAGTCATGCCATCTGGTCGTTTCCCATCATCGCTGCAACTGCCTGGGAGTTCTAAGATGGAAGGTATATTTGCCGAACCTAAGGCACGTTTGATGACATCATTTACAGCTTGATGACGGGAAAAGCTCCCGGCGCTATATCTACAACTCAATCCATGATATCCTCGTGTGTACTTCCACTTCACACTTGCTTTTGTGTTGAACAGAAATATTGGAACCTAGTCGAAGGCCTACAGCAACTCTAAAAGATTAATTGTCTAATAATGTACCAAGGGATGAAACTGGTAACGCATCCAACCAAGCACCTGCATGTTTTGACGACACTGCTTTTATACGTGCCTTATCTATAGGAGATTTATCCAAGTCTAACAAATTATTTAAGGCATTTCTTACAAGAGGACTATCTCAGGTTTGTTGAAGATTTTTTCTGGTTCTTGGTACTTCTAGATTAGTTCACATATTCACTTTAAACATCTACCTTTGTGATCTCGAGGACGTGGCTATCCAAGTATAATTAGAGATTAAATGACTTACCTAAGGAAGTTCAATTCTCAATTATACGAGATAGCCACGTCCGAAGAGATCACAACCCACCCTCCTCGGATACTTAATAGTAACCCCTATATGTACCTATCTAAGGGTAACCAAAAAACTATAATGAATCAAAACAGGCCTCGGATAGCAGGTAATGGGTGGTACTGATAAATTTTGGCACGACTTTAAACATTACGCACAGGATCGGGCTGACGCGAACAACTACCTTTGTGATCTCTTCGGACGTGGTTATCTCGTATAATTGAGAATTGAACTTCCTTAGGTTAGTCGTTTAATCTCTAATTTTCCGTAAATGAGAGTGGGTGACAAATATTAAAGATATTATTTTCAACAAAAAATGGAAGTTGTAAAAAAATCAGTCGATTATTTCAGTCAGCAGAAAAATTGTGTGCTGGGGATTCGATGAAGCCGTTTTTGTCTGGTCCTGATTGGCGAAGGTTCTACCGGTGAGAAAGTTATGGAAGTGCTTGAAAAGATGGTTGGCGAGAGGTATGGACGGGCATTGTCGTGGAACAGGATGGGATCTCTTCTGTTGACCAGTTCTGACAGCTGCTGAAGCAGTCAGCGGTACATTTAGTCGATTTTCTCATGAAAGGACTCTGCTGTGATGGTTGAGTCGACCACTTCGGGGCTCATCTTCGAGGCTGAAATCTCCTCCGGAACGAAATTTCGTAAACCAACGTTGAACAGTGCGTTCATTAGCATTATAACTGTCAGATGCCTGAGTGATTTTTCGGTCTGTTTCGGAGCGCTTTGATTCAATTTGAAATAGTACATTACATATCCATAGAAATAGTTGATGAAATTCCAGCATACCACCCCATGATACATTGACTTATAAGTATCCCGCAATACCAGTCAAATTTACAAAAAGAATTGAACAGGATTGCCGTCAATAATGGATATAAAGATTGGCCTATTCCAAAAGACATACATCAGCTTCGGAGCTAAACCATTGACCCGACTCACAGAAGGGCAGATCCAGTCCCAGTGGTCTGAGGAGTGCCAAGACTGATTCAAAAATTTGAAAAGAGCTTTGATCAACGCTCCTGTTTTGAGCTATCCCCTACCGGACGGAAAGTTCATTTTAGATACGGACGCCCGCAACGTGGGACTTGGAGCAGTCCTTCCTCAGATCCAGCATGGACAGAAAAAAGTTATTGGATACTTCAGCAAAACGCTCAGTGAACCAGAGCGCAATTATTGAGTCACCAGGCGAGAGTTGTTGGCCGTTGTCAAAGGTGTAGAGTATTTCTACAAATACGTGTATGGAAGAAGATTTCTGTTGAGAACAGACCATGCAGCTCTTAAATGGCTTCTGCAGTCCAAAAATCCCGAGGGCCAAGTAGCGCGCTGGATTGAGAGACTTCAAGAATTTGACTTCGAAATGGAACATAAAAACGCAGATGCCCTGTCACGGACACCATGCCCCGATGACTGCTCACTTTGCCGACGAGCAGAAGGAAAGGAAGCAGCTATTTGTAGAACTACAGCTGTAGACGACAACTGAAAGGATAATAAGATCAAGGAAGACCAAGAGAAAGACCCAGATCTTGGTTTAGTCATCGGATGGAAAAACAGTAATCAAAGACCATCGTGGCAGAGGGTAGTAGGTTACTCGCCGGCGGTTAAGTTTTACTGGGCCCAATGGAACTCTCCCATCTTGGAATAAAGACAGCCGCCAGACAGTGGTACCCAGGAACAGACGACGTGAGGTGCTCAAAGAAATCCATGATGGAGTCACTGGAGGACATCTGGGAGTAACGAAGACCCTCCATAAAGTAAGACAACGGTTTTACTGGGTTAATTGTCAAGCCGACGTAAAGGACTGGTGCAGAAAGTGTGCTGTATGTGCTGCCAGTAACGGACTTCGGATACGACCGAAAGCTCCAATGCGCCGGTACAACGTATCCCTTTGAGATAATCGCCATCGACATCGCCGGCCCGTTCCCAGTGTCCGACCATGGGAACGGGCCGGGGCAGAAGCCTATGCCCTGTCAGGAAGCCTTCACCGTCGCTGACGTCCTGGTAAAGGAATGGATATGTCGATTCGGTGTCCCATTGGAGCTGCATTCGGACCAGGGTAGAAGTTTTCGGGCTGTTTCGGAGCGCTTTGATTCGATTTGAAATAGTTCATTACATATCCATAGAAAGAAATGATGAAATTCCAGCATACCACCCCATGATACATTGACTTATGAATATCCCGCAATACCAGTCAAATTTACAAAAAAAATTGAACAGGATTGCCGTCAATAATGGATAAAAAACTACATCGTAGAGAAAATGCTGAAACATTAACAAAACCGCAAAACTTCAGAACTAATCTATCCTCAAATCGAAGAAAATAATCACCATAAAGGCATACATTAACATTCGAAACATAAATTTGCAAATTATTTATAAATAATTTTAAGTCAGCACTGGGGTTTATATACAAGCTGAAGTGCGACGACCACAATGCCTTATACAGGGTGTAACTGAATAAGTGTAAAACATTTAAGGAGGTGGTTTCTCATCGAAATGGTAAACAAATAATAAGACAATAAGTTACATTGGAAATACATTTTAGGGGTTGCGTTTTCCACCCCTTACAACCATGGGGTAAACCAAATAAATTTCTAGCTAAGTGTCTTTTTGAAAGTACAATACGTCAGGTTAATTTCAATATCGTTACTTTTTTAGTGCTTGTGAAAAAAATTGTTATACAAATTTTATGTAACCCCTTTAACGGGCTGTATCTTAACAAGGAATGCTCCAATGAAATTTCTTTATATGAAAGATCTTTTTTTTTTCGACGAGGAATAACCTTCTTAAATGTTTTACACTTATTAAGTTACACCCTGTATAGGTATGTAGGCCAGACTGGCCGTAGTTTCATCCAGGGATTCAAGGACAATTTAAAAAATCACAGAATGAATAAAAAAGACTCCAACTATGCCAATCATCTCAAAATTCTACACAAAATCCGGAAATTCTACACATTCAACCAAAAAGTCTGAAATTAAATATATTGGTTTCTATAGAAATCAAAAGACATCTCGCTAATAGATTCAACATTGTTCTGAATGATGACAATTTTGAATGGACTGCGGTAGATTGATAAAAATTAATTTTTCCTACAAAAAAATGTTTTTATTCAATATAGTTCAATTCAGATGACGCCAACTTGTTTGTTGAATCGAATGTGGAGAATAGTGGCTATAGTTATGGTTTGTGTAGATTTTCTGCAGGATTTCAGATGATATTTGAAATTAGAGATCTCAACCCTTGCTACGAATTCAAAGTGAACAAACAAAAACAAACTTAAATTTACTTTACTAGAAATGTAAATCCATGGCCAGCAAATACTAATCCCGTTCACAAAACTATTCAACTACGAAATTAATACTGAATTGAGTAACAAATAGCCGGGCTTGATTTAATTCGATTCTATCGTTACCCGTTTAGACCGTATTCCCATCATCTCATTTCACATTCAACTGGGTACGTATAGAAGGGATGTCGCATGGGTCCAGATGTACCCGTCTTTTGAATTTGGATCATTCAAGAGAGTTATACAGGGAATAGTAATTTTTGCTTCCAATAATTCTCAATAATTTTTGGCATTTTTTTTTTTCTTGGTGTTTCTCACGTTTCAAACTACTTTTTTTCATATAGATTCACAGGTACTTCAGAAAATCAAGAAAGTTTAATACGCATTCAGCGGTGAATTCACCCATTGGTCCATCTGGAAAATATCTAATTGTTATTAGTTGACTATGAATGTGCATTAAACATTGCTGAATAAAATTTCTTGGCTGAATTTATAACATATTTTAACAGTCTAGACAATTCCATAGATCTGTCTATTTTTTAATGACAGATGATGGTGTTTTCGACTCCGTCACTTACACTTCCAGGCGAGGATGACAAAAATTGTCAAACATTTATTATTAAACAGAACGAGGAGTAGAATGTCTTTTCAAAGTAATGTAAGTTCTTTTTACTTTGTATTTTCGACTTCCATCTGATGGTTTAGTATAAAAAACCACTTTGAAAATTGTCATTGTCATCATCATCATCATCATCATCATCATCATCATCATCATCATCATCATCATCATCATCATCATCATCATCATCATCATCATCATCATCATCATCAT
This sequence comes from Leptinotarsa decemlineata, assembly GCF_000500325.1. Lineage (NCBI taxonomy): Eukaryota > Metazoa > Arthropoda > Insecta > Coleoptera > Chrysomelidae > Leptinotarsa > Leptinotarsa decemlineata. The sequence goes on from NW_019291254.1 coordinate 27,409, forward strand.
CATCATCATCATCATCATCATCANTTAAGTATTTTGTTTTAATGAAATTGTTATTTTCCGTTAATCTTTTATTTTTTTCAGGGATTTCAAATCAATTTATATTATTGGTTTCCATCAAGTAACGGGTCAGTCCATTCATAATTATTATATTACATTATTTATATTCGATAATGTTGTAATGGTGTAATAATTAATTAATTGTGTATTAATGGTGTAATAATTAATCAATTGACATTCAAAAAGTATCACACTTAAAATCTATTCGTTTATGAACGGGGTCCACACGTAACATATTCGCCTCAGCAAATAGTATTCTAATCACCTTTAATAATAATCCACCCTATACTACATAGAACAGACTACCCCCACGATTACTGGAAGCTCCTGAAAATTAAATGAAGGCAGGAAGACTTTTGTCATGTAGGGTGACATGAAAGTTAGACGACGAGTTCGATCTAGTCAATTTGATATGGGAAATTTGAGGGCTCCGACTGTCTGTTCGATGATGCTACTACAGTGGCGTACTTTATTCCAGAAACCTCTGAACATTTCTAAATTAGTGGAATTGATACTGAAAGATCACACTGATGATTTTGTCAATAAAAATCATATTATGACATCCGTGTAATCGGGTTTGAGCCCTTTTGATTGATGACCTCTTCAAAGTTCAAAGCTGTAGATGATCAGAATTTGATCTGTTCGGTACTTCTGGATTATTGTATGTCCTTCTACACTCGCGATCATCCAGTTAGGCTTTTCTTGGGAAGTCTAGCTTGTCAATTTCTGCTGTGCCTCTAAAAATTGGTTGCGCAGTAGATCAGCCGGCGGAGTGGGGTGAGATCTCTTTAACATCGAGGAACTCGTGTACCTAGTGAATATGGTGTTAGTACAGTAAATGGAGAAATTATTCTGTGTGGTATACTGTGAGTTATTTGTTGTCTTTGAAAATGCTTTCGAACAGTTAACTGAATAACAAGATTATCAGTGGCCAAAGCAGAGCAGTTATGAACAACGTATTGAAAGTTATGCAACAAGTTATGCGGAAGCAACAGCAGATGGAATGAGAATTTCCTCTTGCGAATATAAGAAGTAATAGTAGTAATGAGTAGAATTGTAACCAATATTGTATTTCAACTTTAAAGGTTCCGAAACAATAAGATAAGGCCACAGGGGTTTGCGTTTGAACTGCATGAAAAATCAAATCAGAGATAAACAAAATTGAAAATGATTAGAAAAACATTTTCAACTCCAAATAAAAAAATCTATCAAAAATTGTGATGGATGATGTTGATTTGTCAATTTTACGCAGATGAAAAAATAATTTCCATATCAAAGAGAAACGAGTTCCCAGGCTTAGGGAAATTCATGAAACTATCATCCGAGATATTGACTATCAGGGTAGTAGCAAATATTTATGAAAGAAAGATCATAAACTTGGATTTCGATGAAAAAAGGTAACACTTACAGAAAAATATTGGTGGAACAAAGGAAAATTCGAACCTATAGAAAAGAATGTCGATGTCGACCTATCATTTATATGGATGAAACATATATACATACAGGGTGGGGCACCGAAAACGAAACAGATCGAATATCTTCAAAACACATGTGTTCTGAAAAAATGCAAAAAACTTCGAAGTGTAATCCAAGGGGGACATCTTCCTATCATAACCTCAACTGTCATACCTCTTCCCCCACACCTCGATGACTATCACCCAAACAATTTGGATAGGGAAAGTAGTAGTAAGTGTGACACATCATTAAAAAAGTAATTCCATAAGGAAGTCAGCCATGTCAATTTTAGCTACCTTACTATCGATTTTGGCACCTTCTTGCGGGAAAAAACTGTTCCGTATTTCAAATCATGATACTTTATTCGCAAGCTAATTGGACATAAATTCGGTGACAATGCATTATGGAGTTTTTCTAGGAAAAAAACAAGATGGCGGCTTCACAATGGCGGACAAGATTTGAATTATGGTCCGATTTGATTCAAAATTGATAAGTGGTGGTTTTCAGGGTTGAAAATTATGAATTGTTTATCAATGCAAAAAATCAAGATGGTGGCTCCAAAACGACGGACGAAATTTGTAATTATGGCTGTGTTGGAACATTCATTATTTTTGAAATAATATTCAATTATTTCTACCCTATCCTGAATAGAATAAACTATTTTTTATGTCACTCGTCAATGTACCTGACGTGCTACTGTCAAGAAACTGACACACATAAGCACTGAAACAAAAGGTTTTTTATCATACCAATACATAGGCGTAATAGGTCAATTGTTATTCCAAAGGTACGAATGTCATCAAATAACCTCAAAAATGCTCAAAAACGTCAGACGGCGTTTCGAGAATAACTTATACTCATTTATGGCAGTTATTGGCAAACACTTTGACCATCTACTATCACTTAAAGTAGTTTGCGATGATTGGATTATGTAATTTTTTTCAATTGTCGTTCTTTTTTCGTGAATTGTTCACATTACCTTTCAAAACAAAACAGTTGTTTTTCCTGCAACAGAGCGCCAAAAGGAAAAGTTAAGTAGGGAACACTTGTGTTGCCTGAGAGGTACATACGTATCAGAAAAAAATATTTCGAAATAGAATCTTGAAATATTCAAGACTCTCGAAATACAACAGTGTATGGGGATTTTAAAAACATCACGAAGGAATTCAGATACAAAAATACAGCAAGGACACCCTGTACATATATTGAAACCCACAGCTTTGAAAAGAAA
>NW_019291254.1:30179-54952 GCF_000500325.1 Leptinotarsa decemlineata
CAGTGAGGATGAGTATGAGTAGTTGAGAGAGAAAAATATTTCGAGATTTAATTTCGAATTATTCATTATCTTATGAAATCAATAAATGAGATTGACTAACTTGTACTGATATTTCGTAGTAGATAACTTTTCAGGGTGAACTTCAGTTTGTCCTTCATCATACTTATTTATTGTGATGTAGTTGGCCGATACTTGATGAAAACCCATACCGTATTCAGATAACACTGTATTGTGAGATTAATACTGAATAGTTTAAAAAACTGCAACACGTGTTTAACTATAGAACAACGAAAATATCACAATCGAGTGTTACTTGAATAGGTATTAATTTTTGGATTGTCGAAGGTTATGACCCAGAAGACATCAATATCGGTTCCATAAAGATTTGAAAATGTAATATTACTGTCCATTCAGGTAGTTCCCAGAGGTGTGCCTAGCGCCACCACTGACTCTCCCCAATGAAAGGAATCAGTGTGAGACCGTAAAGAGATATGGGCAAGTGGTGTAAACGGCGCCAAGCTGAGAGCAAATAGTGAGCTCAATGGAATGATTTGAATCAGCCCTTGCGGATTAACCATTGTTCGAATCTATTGCTCGGTATTAAACCTTTCCGCACACACATTTACAGATTCCTATTTCTGTTCGCACCCCTGCCTCTTCTGTCTACGTGTTGTCGATGTTCAAAGTATGAGGTTCCGAGTTTTTTTTGGATATCTGCGCAAAGTTTTCAGCGCCTTTTGTATGTATAAGATGTTTTTCTGGATAAGCATCTTATGTTCTATCTGTTAGCATATGTGTTTTGTTGCTGTCACGACTGTGTCAAAAACTATATTGGTCAGACTAGGCGAGCCATTAAAACTCGTTTCAAAGAACACGCAGCATATATACGACCAGTAAAGTCTAGTTTCGCTCAACACGTTTTCTAAAACGACCATTTTTTCAGTCAGTTGCGATATTCAACGGCACAAAAATTCGCATCCAACTCAAAATTACTAGGATTGTTCAGGACACCATGGTGAATGAAATCTAAGAAATCCTCATCAATCGGATACTTGGAAAAAATTTACCTGAGGTAAAAAGTCACACGAACTTACAGTGGAACATAGAACTAGCAACGAGACTTAGGAACAAGGGAGATTACGACCTCGTCCTCGAGTCATGTGAGCACAAATCTAAGTGATTCTTGAAAATGACTCCAAAGCAGGAGCCGAAACCTCGAAACTATACAAATTACAGACGCGGTTATCTTTGTTACGCAATTCCACTATTCTTCTGCTTTCCATAACTGCTTGAAGTGTGTTTATTATTACAAATCTGAATCTCTATTTCTTTATCCAATTCTGAAGAGTTTTGCCACAGCAGCTCACGATATGGCCGGAAGTATTCAATTTCTTCCTTATATACATTGAAACATACTCTCTGTGTTTCAATATTCAAATGAATCTGAATCTTATTCACTGTTTTTTTTTCTTCGCATTGTTCACCATGGCCATTGGAATCACTACACTGGAAAAAGTGTGCGTTGTTATTACATTCGTTATTACTATTAGTACTTGTCTAACGAAGCCACATTTTAAACAGATAACAACAACAGTAGTACAACCATCCACACATTCCCTGATTTCTATTCGTCCCCGTAACATGACTTGAAAGTTTATGACTCTTCAGCCAATCATAAAACTTCCCCATTGTAAAGATGATGGAAGGTCTTAGGCCGTTGATAAGCTACATAAAGGTGTCTAGCTCTGCATTCCTATGGTTACATATTATGAAGCAGCCACGAAAACCAGGCCACCAAACGGGAACTTCGATTTCAAAAATTGCATTTACCAGATACCTTGTAGTGTGGCAAATCCTATATCGGCGAAACTAAGAGGAATTCTGCATTGTCAAGCACAAGAGAAGCTCACAGCGAGGAGACATCAGCAAATTAGGAATAGTAGAGCATGTTTGGACTCATCAACATAACATCAAATTGTCCCAAGCTGAGATGATCCGCAGAGAGGGACACTGGTACTGGCAAATTAGGAATAGTAGAGCATGTTTGGACTCATCAACATAACATCAAATTGTCCCAAGCTGAGATGATCCGCAGAGAGGGACACTGGTTTGAGAGGAAGTCCATTCAGCCAAGCTAGCGTAGATATAATCAACATAAGGAAACCGGAATCAAGCTGAAAACGGTCGACCCGCACCAAACGGTCATCTCCCGCTTATTTGGTAAAACAAAGAGAGGGGATAGGTGAAAGCGCTCGTATGACATATAAATAGTCATCTCTCGTAGGAATAGTCCAGTCGTCACCTGAAGACGATTGTGGATACTAACAATCGAAACGTCGTAAAGTAACTTGGTTTGAAATCTTTCATTTTCATTTCATTTGAATTGTTCAATATTTGTTTATTTTCATTTTATTATAATTTCCTTTCAAAGTTTTTGGCTTAACATAATTTTTATTTTCAGCTATTCATTTTAATTTTATATGTTCTTTCAGGAATTTCAAATCATATATTGGACAATGGAAGTTCGAACTAATGAAATTCACCACGAAACATTGTCAACCTCTTTCAAACAAACCGATATATACAACATTCCATTTAAAAAATTAATATCAATTTGAACGTAGATCCTGGATTCTATTGAAAATACCTATATTCTTTTTAATTCTATCATTAGCGACATTTCAGAATATCTGTGAAAATAAAGTGGTACAAAGCCAATTTAGTAATCATCTGTATAGAGCTGCGGAGATGTAAATACCGACAGAGAAAGACCCCGAATATTGTAGCTGTAGGCGTTGCTGATACGTTCAAAATATTCCAATGAAACTACAAACGTGAGCTTTATCGAATTCCCAAATCGTATACACGAATGTAACTTTTGTTTTTATCTGAACGATCAGGATTGGTGATTTGAGTCGTTAATATTTCATATTCGTCCGTTTTTTATTGACTCGTATTATATCTCTTCGAACGAAACATTAATTGAGAATACATTGTATACCAGGTGTCTCAACCTCATATTACAGTGCTGGAAGTTTAATTTTCCTGTATATTTCTCCAGTTGCGAAGATAATCGGACATAGCACTCAAGAAATTGGCAAACCATAGACACGTATTTCAAGCTTTTGGTTCATCATCAGTATGGTGCCGCCAAGTGCAAGGAAGGGCAACACTTCGTGTCCTGTTGTGTTGGAATGAATGAAAATAGCATGCAGTATCATTATTTTCACCAAGTTCGATGTAAATGTTTACCGTTTGTTTCTTGTTCCAAGTGCACTTATATGCTAACATTTCAGTAGGTAGGTAAAGCTACAATTAACTTTCATTCAGATTACTTGGGTATTCAATAAAACGTCCTTATTCCTAATATAAATATTATATAGTGTGACACACTTAAGATGTCATTTTTGAAAGCAGATATTTGATTTTCGGTACAGTTGTAGACCTTTAAGGGCCACAACACTTTTCGCAATTCTTAGCCCAAGTGACAGCCTTAAACCCAGCCTACGGCACTCCCGCGAAAAGGGCAAATTAATAGTTCTAAATAAAAAGCTACGAAAATAATAAATTTGTTATAATATAGGAATAAATAATGAAAAACTAATTATTACTTATGAAAAAATTCAAATTTTGATATTTGTTACTAAAAAGCCGGCGAGACATCGGTCTAAATTAAACGACAATTATTGAATCTAATTCAACAGGAAATTAGTCCGCCCTCAATTATGATACCCTTTTCAATTCTTCTTCTATTATTATTTCTTACTCTTTTAAGCTTTCCGTATTCTGTCACAAAGTTCTTGTCGATTTCGTGGGCTACACTTTTGAATTATATTCTTGACAATTCCCCAGAAGTAAAAATTCATTGGAGTAATATCAGAAGAGCGAGTTGGCCACTGTTCATATGGGCTATTTCTACCAATTCAATTTAACAAAATGTTCGTTTAACCACTCCCGAACCAATCAAGAATTATGAACGGAAGCTCTGTCTAGCTGGAAGTACATCTCTTGTCTTTCAATAGTCTTTCAGCATTAATGGTATTACTGAAGAAAAATGGTCCAATTATTCTGTCGCCTAAAATGCATCACCATACGTCACCAATATTTGCAATTTTGAGCAGATACTATTCTTTTGGTAGTGACCGTAGCCTCATCAGTGAACAAAATTGTTCTTCGTTTATAATCGTTTTTATTCGTCACCTACTTTCAATGTGTGCAAGAACTTTGGTTTGAAAGGTTTAATTTTATGACGAACGAGATATCTACTGATTTTCTCTCTACTTTAATTACTCGGACCTTTCACGTAAACTGATTTGTGGATTGTTATGAATTGAAGCTAAGATATTTATCAGCATCATGGTACCTTTGATTTCAACGTGGATTATGATAGTTTCACTTTGTTATATCTCGAGCGGGAGGTTATTGTAGTCCAATAGTCCTTTATGAAATAAGGAGTTCATGGATCGTGTATAGTTCCAAATATAAATTAGTATTCCTCCTAGTGGGGTAATTATGAATTTGGTGATGAAAAACAATAAATTGGTCAAAATATGAGGGTGCATTACTGGACAGATGGGCTACACTTTTGAATTATATTCTTGACAATTCCCCAGAAGTAAAAATTCATTGGTGTAATATCAGAAGAGCGAGTTGGCCACTGTTCATATGAGCTATTTCTACCAATTCAATTTAACAAAATGTTCGTTCAACCACTCCCGAACCAATCAAGAATTATGAACGGAAGCTCCGTCTAGCTGGAAGTACATCTCTTGTCGCACATGAAGGGGTAGGTTTTTTAATGATTTTCCATAATTTATTACCAAAAAATTCAAAAGTCTTTCAGCATTAATGGTATTACTGAAGAAAAATGGTCCAATTATTCTGTCGCCTAAAATGCATCACCATGAGTCACCAATATTTGCAATTTTGAGCAGTTACTATTCTTTTGGTAGTGACCGTAGCCTCATCAGTGAACAAAATTGTTCTTCGTTTATAATCGTTTATATTCGTCACCTACTTTCAATGTGTGCAAGAACTTCGGTTTGAAAGGTTTAATTTCATGACGAACGAGATATCTACTGATTTTGTCTCTACTCTAATTACTCGGACTTTTCACGTAAACTGATTTGTGGATTGTTATGAATTGAAGCTAAGATATTTATCATCATCATGGTACCTTTGATTTCAACGTGGATTGTCAATAGCTGAAAGATTCTTCAATACACTTCCGGTTTGAGTACACAATTCATTTAAGGAGGTTGCCATTCTATGTCAAATAGGAACTTTTTATAATAATAATAATCTTTATTTCAACTAGGATTCCTAATATACTCCAACATTTTATAATTGGATGGACAAAGTCACAGTCCAACTTCATAATAATAAAATATGTATGAATAGAAAAATTTACAATATCAATTACAAATACTAGATATAAATATGTGTGTAAAAGTCAAATGAAATAAATTTATTATTTCGGTTACGGTACACATTTTAACAAAATCACGAAACACGTCAAATTTAAATTATAATTTGACGGAAAAATGCTACCCCTACCTTCAACCCCCCTTTGAATGGCAGGTACAAGCCCCAATTTTTTAAATAGGAAGTATACGCTTGTGATATATCGTTTGAAAGGTCTCTTCATTTTCTATACAAAAATATTATCGCTTTTGAATTCATTGCAAGAAATAAGATGAAAGAAATTAAAATCAGCGTGATCACCTGATCTTTCATCATTAGATTTCTTTTTATGGGGATATGTAAAAATCAATGTATACGAAACTAAACCTTCAGATTTGAATGACTTCAAAGAACGAATAACGTTTGCGATTAGGTTGGTCACGTCTGATATATTAAATAATGTTAGAAGACAGTTTTACTAGAGATTAGGATGTTGCCAAGACGTTCGCGGTGAACAGGGGTGTTTTCATCTTAAGTGTCTAACACTGTATCATCCTCCCCAATATAAATCGCATCACACCATTTTTCAACTCTATTCTAACCACAGACAATGATTTTAGTCCTGTGGACATCTGGAATATGGACGAAACAGGGATTACTACAGTTCAGAGACCTGACCGAATTGTGGGTAGACGTGGTGTCAAACAAGTGGGAAGAGTTACTTCGGCAGAACGCGATACGCTTGTAACTTTGGCGTGTGCTGCTTCTGCTGCTGGAAATACTGTGCCACCTTTCTTCATATTTCCTCGTGTCCATTTTGAGCCCCATTTTCTCAGAGATGCCTCGCCTGGAAGCGATGGAAGCGCCAATCTATCAGGCTGGATGAAAGAAGTTCATTTTATACAATATATCCAGCATTTTATTCAATACTCCAAGGCGTCTGAAGAAAACCCTCTCCTGCTTTTGATAGACAACCACGATTCGCATTTATCTCCTGAAGCACTAAACATCTGCAAAGATCACGGCGTAACAATGTCATCCTTTTCGCCTCACTGTAGCCATAAGCTCCAACCTCTGGATCGCAGTTTGTATGGACCTTTAAAGAAGTATGTCAATAGTGCTTGTGATTCTTGGATGACTAATTGTCCGGGTGCAACGATGACCATTTATGACATACCCAGTATTGTTCGTACTGCACTACCATTAGCGGCAACTCAAAACAACATTACAGCTGGATTCCAGGTTTCCGGAATTTATCCATTTAATAAGGATATTTTTCCGGACAGTCAATTTATGGCTGCTTATGTTACAGATAAACCAGATCCTGAACAAGATTTGCAAGATATTGAGCAAAACGTAAATCCTGGTGAAGTATTGGGAGTTGAAGCAAATCTACCTGAACTTGGTCAAATTACACCTATCGAAGAGGCTTCAAACCGTGTCGATAACCCCTTGCCAGACCAAGAGACTAATCCCAACGAAGACGTGCAATAAGCTGGACCAAGCAGAATTGCAGAAAGTAAGACGCCCACGCCCCAGAATTCTCAGTGTCTCTAGTCATCTAACAAGGTAGCAACATGTAGTTTTACAGATCTCGAAAATTTGAAGCCGTTTCCAAAAGCCGCAGAAAGGAAAGTGCAACGGGGTCGCACAAAAAGAAAATCTGAAATATTGGCAGATACGCCTATTAAAGATGCATTAGAAGAAGAAAAAAAGAAAATAAAACGAGATCGATTAAAAACAGGTCTTTGGCAAAACCAAAAAGAACACAAAAAACAAGCAAATGCGAAGAATTCAAAAATTAAAGACGGTTCAAGCAGTAAAGAAGAAACCTTCTGCCTGCTTTGCGTTGAACCCTAGTCAAATAGTTTGCCTAACGAGAAATGGATTCAGTGCACCCAAATCAAATTGTGGGCACATGAAAAATGCGCAAATGCGGGCTTGTTCTACATTTGTCATAATTGTGATTCGGATGGTTCTGACTAGATTATTCACTTTTTTAACAGATAGGTACCGTTTTTTTTGTATTATATTTTTTTTTGCAGGCTGATTCTTACATAAAAAAATAAAAACAATAATCATTTTCTTAGTTTTTGCCTTGACCTACCAACCCCAAGGTATGTACCAACCATCCCCAAATAAGGGGTTGCTTGGTACACTTGCATCCTTAAATTCTGGATTTAGGATAGGTCCAAACATTATGTAATTTGAAATTTATATAAACAAAACAACACTAATCTGGAAATCAGCCCCGGTCTCCCCTAATTACCTATTTGCATCGACCACATTTTTAAAATTCAGTGACAATATGCAACTTGGGAAGCGAAGTGGTGTAAATACTGACTAATTGAACTTTTACACATTTATCTTTTGCTCTATTATCATTTTGTGCAGATTTTCTATTCATCTCGATATATTCGTTGGTACTATTAAATCTGATATTCGGTTTCTTTCTTCTGTTCTTCATTAACACTCTGTATCTACCGTTGTATGTAATCGATATTCAAGTAATCGAATATATGAATAAGATATATTTGACTTCACAATGTGAAAATGGAATTGTATAAGAACCAAAGCTAAGGGCAAAACAAAAGAGTGAAGCCAAAGCATTCCATATTATTTCCATGAGAGTAGTCAAGCGTCACGAAGTGGATGAATCTAATATAACAACCCCCTCACATTCTGATGTAAAACCATAGTTATGCATACGAGACCCGCAAGAGACATCAGAATGTGATACTTTGCCGGATGCGCCAGGAACTTCGTCACAGTCTCTTCCTTTCAAAGGTGTGTATATTGTGCAAAATATTATTTACCTTGCAAACAAAAGACATGCTGACTCCTCCCATTTCAGGCCACTGACTAATGATAACAAGTTGCCGAGTATGCTCCGCCTTAGCGAAGTTGGAGGGGGATTTTCAGGGGGTGTTGGTAGAATTGGACTTGAATCTCTTTCAGAGCTCCTCTTTCGAGGATTTTATGTGGGGGATGTGTAAGGCCGCCACAATTGTTTTCATTATACATTTCGAGTTGAGTTTTCATTAATTCCACGAACCATTTTCTTGGGCATCTATTATAAGTTTATTTTTTATACCACTTACCCTTTTTATAGGTTTTTCCTACAACTACTTACTTTAGAAACATTTCGTTATTTTGATTTTTATTTTTATATTAAAATTTCTTGTTAGGAAGTTAACTTTTCATAACTCTATTATCGCATATCATTGCCGATGCATTCATCCTGTTCTGAGATTTCGGCAGAGTAATATTTATTATTCAAGGGTTTCCGCCGAGAACTAAACCCGCTCTATAGTCTCCTCGCTGATCGAGAAAAGACCTAGCGTTAGTTCCTCGAGGTTACCCAGTTATTATCTATTTTCGTGTTATGTTTGTCATTGTATTTTCTGTTAATAAATGTTCCATCGGCTAGTCTCTTACATTGAGTTTAAATCCTATACTTCAGTGTATAGAGATTTTTCTCAACCTCTCAGGTGGATTCAGGCAAAAACACAACAATTACTTACCAAACTTTGATTTTTCTAGTAGATTTCACCTGTGAAAAAATGTTGAAAAAGACACCATTGTTGTCAGGAAATATAGAACAGTTTTAATTGTAAAAGTAAAAATATATTTTATTCAGAAATATATAAATTTGTCCATTGCCAAAAGAGAAATTCCTTAATTATAAGAAAGTCCTAAATCTACACCGAACAACGAACTATTCAATATAGAAACACCGAACAAATGTGGTAATTGTCAGTTTATGAATTGCAGGTCACTGTAATTCGGCAGAGTCCAATTTCTGGATTTGATTTCAAGTACTTGTTATTGTCTTATTTCAGTTCGTAGGTCTTTTTATAATATATGCATATATTGTTTATAAATAGTTTACGTAAATACCTTACTTTCCTCCAACGCTGGTGTGTGTATGGTGTGATATTTCTGTGGAGCTGGAACTCGTGGATTTTTTACTCGACTTGGCTGGACAGGTAAGTTTTTTCACTGACTTTATTATTGCTAATCAGTATTCACTACTATTCAGTTTAATTCTTAATTCATGTACTTTATATAATTCAAATTTTTCGGAGAGAAAATTTTGGCGTGGCGTCTCTTTCGTTGCCTCAAGAAGAATCTTCATGTTGATAAAAACAATTGAAAATCTATCTCGTTCCCCTAGTTACCATCTATCAATTTTCACATATACAAATTTTCAAATTCTTTTTCAGGAAAATTTTCTATTCTACTAATTTAACATTGGCTCTTAAATTTAGATACATTTTCCTTCTATAGTTTCGTACAAAAATAGTTAACCTCACTTTTATGTAAATATAAATATTTTTCATAAGCATCACTTCATGTCAGTTTCTAAGGAAGTTATTCACAATAATAAATTTTGAATTTCACATCATTCCTAAATAATAACAATTAGTTTATCATGCCTTTTTCGTTTTTTTATCACATATGTTAATTTAATTTTATCTGACATTTCTTTCTAACCTATATCGGTTGTCAGTTTTTTTATTTTGCTGCGTTTCAATATAAGAATGTTAATATTTGAATTTCCCACTCTTATTTGCTTGTTTCCGGTCAGAGCTCCATGACTATATTTTATTGAAGGGGAGCTTTGGAAGGTAGGTTGCACTAAATCGATTACTTGGACTATACCCAGCAGAGGTATCTATGGTATAAATTAGGACAACATTGTATATAGATTCAGTTCAATCTGGAGTTGGGAAAAAACTCCAGTAATATTGTCCTTAAAAATATACCCTTTTCAATTAAATTATCTGTATTCTTTTATCTGGACAGGAGTTTTTTCAACTCCTCTTGGAGGAAGATATGAACACCTTGTATTACAAATCTAAAGAAAAAAAATTTATACGTTCAAGCCAGTCTCGGATATACCTACACAGTAGGTTGAATGGACTGACGCCTATCAGAAAACAACTACTTCCCTGGCCAACACCACGAAAGGCGTTGGATTATATCCGACAGGCGTCAGTGCAGGAATCTTCACAGAAAATTTCCTGAATACCTATGCAATTGGCCATACAACTGAAAGAGTCGACCTTCAATTTTGAAACGGGTTCTTTAAATTGTCGCAGTCAAAAAAATACTTCGGTTTCATCCACAACAAACTATTTTATTCGAAAACTGGACTCATTTGGTTGGATTTGAAAACATATGAGCCACAATAAACCTTTGCGGGTAACAGTAGAAAGGCGAATGAGCACACTCACTTATAACCTACCTGATCTTTCAAAAATCTCGTTTGTTAATTACGGAAATGGTTATCATTCCAAAATTACCGTATTCATTCATAGGAACGCTACACTTCCATTATATAAGAGAAAGTAATGATATAAAACATCGTCAATGTGGAAAACTGTCATCAACGTGGAAAACTGGTTTACTTCCAAGTTTTGGGACGAAACACTTGTATATCACCTCATCAGCCCCATTTTGTATAACATCACGACAAAACATTCGTTTCTTTCAAAACATTACTATGTGTCACGATTGGTACATATTTGCTCGTCTCATGGTGATAACACTACGCTTTATTTGAATTAATTCCAGCCATGAGAATCTTGTTCAAATTGAACGAGTATATTATTAGAAGAGATCAGTTTCTGTAAAAGAAAGCTATTTGGCCTTCTACCTCTTCATCTTTAAACAATAGGGAATTTGCAGATTTTTTTCACATCGTAAACGTGTTCTGCTATGATAACTATTAACCACTCCAAAATATGAGCAGTGCAATATCAATAGTCAAATTATAAAAATTATAAAAAGTTTCTTGCATTGCAAAAACCTATTCAAACAAGCGTTTAAAGGCGCGAACTGTCATGACGTCATACTGTATCAATCCGTACTTGACCAACAGAAAAATGTTCAGCTTCTTCAATGAATTTCGCTACCATAAACATATCAACAATTAGCAGATTATCGGGTTGACCTTTTATAAGTCCGTCGTTGGACATGTTTGTTCGAATTTGCACACTTAATAGTAAATAATTATGTGTAAATTTAACTTAATACAGTGAAAACCACACATTTATACAAAAATATCAGAATAAACAATAGAAACTTTGAACCAGCAAACGCAGAACGCCAACAGTTCAACATAAATGGAATGGCGACTGGTAAAATACAGTATGACGTCACATCGAATGGCTGGGCGTTTTTGGTCACGCGACGAAATTTAAATTTTTAGTAAACTTTACTTGTTTCTATAGAACGAATAGCATTCGAAAAATCGTTTTTTTGGTAATGAAGGCTTTATTAAAATGATATCTTTTGATTCTCAATGTAATTTTCGTGATTCAATTTTTATGCACGTTCCCTATAGAACGCGGGAAACTTTATTGTTTTTTTCCTTCCTTTGGAAAAGGAGAAGCAGAATGCCAAAAAGCTATTTTTCTCAATTTTGCACTTTTTCACAAACAACATCATCCAGCCTAACGGTTGATCTGTTTTGTCATTTGATCTGCCTTTTCACAAAAAAATGTCGAAAAACCTTTACATACAATTTTTTCCTTTCTCCAGTAGTTTTTCAAGTATTTATTCAAAATCTCTGTTTTTTTCGGTTGATTCCATAATGTTTATACATTTTTTTGTTTAATTACGCCACAAATCTGGAAGTGAGTTATTCAGGTCTTCCAAAAGTGTTTTTTCCACAAGTTCAAGGCATGTAGATTTAGTTAAAAATTTGTTGAGAGATAACACAAGACAAAAATAATATTCTAGCTACGATTCATCAAAACTTATCTTAATCCCTTGTATTTTGACGGAATTGTATCACTACTTATTCAAATCATATCAGTGTATCTACTTGGATTAAATGATTATAACCTGTTGAATCCCCATGAATGTTGAGAGCATTGTTTTTTTATGTGCTATCATAAAGTTTGATAACATATTCGTTGAACAAACAACAGATATTTATCCTCACGAAATATTTCTGAATTACTGATGTTATCAATTTGATATCTAGACACTGACTCTCCACATTAATTCATTGGGATTGTACAAAGCTTCTGAAAATTCCAATTTATGTAAGGGAGGAGAATAAATTATGTTTTTGACAGTTTATCGTATCGAATGTTAGATTTTCTACTTCTCCTTGGCTCATTGAGAGACAGAAGAAATTGTTTAAAAAATATTTTTTAGGAAATTTCTATTGTTTAAATATTCCCCTTGGGCCCATAAACAATATTCTAGGCGTCTTGCTTCGTCGCCTTCTTGAAGTGTGTGTAAAAATTTTGGCTTGAATGGTTTAATATTCTTCGCCTTGAAACATCTAAAGTGGCATTCCTTATACTGGCATCAGGATTATTTCCGAAATAATCTAAAAATGATTTGATCATTCCTGTCATTCCTGTTTCGTCTTTGTACAGGATTACTTTTTAACATCATTTTTGATACTGCACCAATTTCATTGAATATTTTATTTATTTTATTTACCGTACCGCAGCTAATACGAAGACGATCTGGATGTCTCTCATAAAATAAATGAATTCCTCTGAAAACTATGTAGCGGTTCTGTTTGATGAAATGGAAATTTTGCCTAGTCTTCATGAACATACTGGCTTCATAGAGGGCTTTGAAGACGTGGGTGAAGATATTTTTATAGCTACATTGCAGATCATGTCCTAATGTTTATGATCAGAGGTTTGAAAAAACAATGGAAAGCTCCTATCTCTTACAATTTTTCCAGTAGAGGGGGTGCAAAAATCTTGCACCCATCTATCACCCATCGATCTAAAACCGGTGACAGTAATATGTGATCAGAATAATATTAGTGTCATCAATAGTCTAATGATTGACACCAAAAAGAAATATTTGAGCTGTGGTAACATATCCACATATCGAGAAAGCTCTTTCGAAATTGATGATTCCAAAGTCTATCCTATTCTGGATCCTCGTCATTTGTTGAAAGGAATGAGAAATAATTTTATCAAAAAGGATTTATATTATTCGAAAAATAATGCCAGGAAAACAGCAAAATGGGAGCATGTACGAAAGCTTTATGAAAATGATAACGGGCCAATTGACGGTTCAAAAGTTCTGCCGCATATTACTGATGAACACATCTATGAGAAGAAAAATAGAAAAATGAAAGTGAAGAATGCAGCTCACATTTTCAGCCAGAGGTGAGCACCAACTCTTCAGTTGGCTAGTCAAATTGGTGAGTATCTCTTTTCTATATTTTTCATTGCATAATTTTTGTTAAGGATTAAATCTGATTATTTTAGTTTCAAATATTTTGATTAGTGATTATTGTAGTATAATTATATTTATATCAGATATAATTTTCACTTTAAAACTCACACATCAAACTCAACATTGATAGGTTTATGTGTTTACTACATTTATTGTTGTTTTATTGCAGATTCTGCAAACAAAATCGGAACCCATGCGGAGCATACATCGGAGTTACTCTTTTTTTTCAATCGTTTATTTGACTCTGAATGGTTAAAAAAACAGAGAAGGGAAAAATATTACGGTGTGGTTTAAGTGACACCTCTGATCACCTTCGTTTTTGGAATGAAGAAGCCCTGTTACTGCTGGATGGAATGGAGTTTCAGAGAATGAAGAAAAATGATCTAATAAGGCCTCCCAGCCTGAAGAATTGGTCATTTGTCATAAAAAATGTGAAGAATATTTGGCAGGTTCTGAAGTCCAATGGTTTTGATTATTTGTTAACAAGAAGGCTGAACCAGGATCCGCTTGAAAATATGTTTGGTCAATTGAGAAGCTTTGGAGCCTTATACACCAATCGTTCAGTTGTGAACGTAAGTAATGCTGACTGTAATATTACTGAAGCTATATGATATGCAGATATTACAGTTTATCAGAGTAGCACTCTATCTGGAAAGTTGAATGAGTTGTCCACTAGTTATGTAGCTGGCTTCATTTTGAAAAGAATCAGGAAGAGTATAATATGTTCAAATTGCAAAAACACAATGTTTTCAACCCATTATGAATCTGATGAAAATAGATTCATCTCTATTAGAGAATATGGTGGTGGCTGGGCTATAAGGCTTTGTTGCACAACACCTTTTTATGATATTAATAAAATTATACACTTTTGTTTTGATAGACAACCACATTCAATAATATTGGTTTATTTAATAAAACAAATTGTTAAGGCACAAGTTGATTTAAAATTTTTAACATGTGAAAATCAACATAAATTAAGCGTAATTGATTTGAATTTGAGAATTGCAATTAGAACCATATTGCACAATTCAGTTAAGATTCAGGCATATAGAATCTATTTAAATAGAATAAAAAAAAACTGAGAAAAAGTCACCACATGTAATAGTTTAGGTGCTTGATATCATATTATTGGTTTATTTGATTAACCTGTTTTATTTACTATGCCAAACTTTATAACATTAAAATTATTTACCCTTCATATACGAATTATGTTTCACTCCCATCTTGAAAAATTCATTATTGCATGAACTGTTACATATGAATATTATTTCTATTTTGGTATTGGAATCAACCATAGCAATGACTTTACTTTAATTTTAGTAGCAAATTAGAATATTTATATGTAACACTTTCAAAGTAAACAATGGTTGAGCTAATAAACTATGAGATTGGAACCTTTGGTGAACAGTTGAAACTTTTCCTAGAGATTAATTACCCTAACACCAAACTGATATTTTTTGTACTCGTCGCGTGTTTCGCTAACAAAGTTAGCATCTTCATCTATCAATTGATACTGTATCAGTTTTCTCCTGAAGATGCTAACCTTGTTAGCGAAACACGCGTCGAGTGCAAAAAATATCATTTTGGTGTTATGGTAATTGATCTCTAGGAAAATTTTCAATGGTTGTGTTTAAGTTTCCCGCTTATTTGTTTAGTTCCGATTCTTAGTTATAGAGGGAGCTGAAAATCGTTGCCAGCTGACAGCATTGTTGTCAACTACGCATGCTCATAGTTTGACAAATTATTGCTGCGACCTCTACAGGTGGGAACAACGAATTACAAAAGCATATTCGACCAATACCATTGCCGTGAAGCGTCTATAGAGTAAGTGGTTTGTGGTTAGGTGCTCAGATTATTACTGACATCCCTAAAAATTCTACATCTTTAGAAGACTTATATAACTATTCTGCTATGATTCTTCACTTCTAAATATCTGTAGTTGAGTGGACTTTTGATATAATTTCATGAACTACATCTTACGATTTGAAGCCGGGAACAGACATGCGGTATTCTGCAAATCCCGAACACCAATTATTCGCTGTTCAGCAAATAGCGACTAGTGTGTATGGGTTTCACATGGCGAATATTCGCTATTCGGTGTTATTTCGGTGTTTTCCATCGTCTGTCAGTATTTTAGGCGGACTCAAAGGAAACAAACATTTGCGATTGCTGTCGATACATACATGAGTGCAAAGTTTTCAAATGTGCTAGATGGTTCCTTCAACAAATCTGCCATGAGCTGTGTTCCATCATATCTAAAAATAGTGTATTCCATAACACTTCAAATCAAAATCAATATTGATGGTGAATTTATGAACTCAACAGAGCTAATAATTTCAAAAGAACAATTAAAAAGTACCTATGAAGACAAGTAGTGTTTTTGATGGTTAGTTGAACAATATATCTAATAATGTTGTTACTTATTTTTTCTTTTTCAACGAACTTTTCATCTTTCTTTATTTTCATAGTTTTTAGTTTACTTGGTTCGGTTGAATTTTTAAATTTACCAAAAGTTATTTCACAGTAGTTCCAAAACCTACCGTTGTCTGCTTCGGTTAATTGGTACAATCCACCACCTTTTTCTCCTTCTTGTAGGATTCCCTTTTTTCTTTAACTGCATATAAGCATAACTCATCATTATAACAGCTGCAGCATTAATTGTTTCACTTTCCATTTTAAAATGAATGAATATGTGTGATTGATGACTTGTTTATTCTGAAGTTATTCATGATCACTTTGATGAAATGAATAGAAACAGTTTTGTATAATTACTACTAGTTAATTTTGTTTACATGACCGGTTTCGGGTTTAATCGGGTTTCTACTTGATAATGGGGAAACAGGTCGTATAAATGAAATTAATTAGTGGTAATTAGACAAAAGTGTTTTTATTATTATTATTTGTTGTTCCCACACTTGGGAATATTTGGTAAATACGCCGCATATGTGTCCACCCAGCTTGACAAATGCCGAGTTGCTAGCGAATAGCGAATAGTGAATAATCGCGATTTGCCGAATACCGCATGTCTGTTCCCGGCTTGATCTTCACAAATTTCATTTAAAAAATATCACGATATGATTTGCTAACACAGTAGTTTTTCGTAGTGAGAACGTAAATATAACGTTTATATTACTTGTGATAGGCGTAAATATAGTTTTATCAAAATGTACCGTTAACAATTTATGATTGAACCAATCGATGATGTAATTTCAAGTTTGAGGTCATCTCTTGTCTCACCGGACTAAAAAATGACAGTAAAGTCAGCAAAACTCACTATTCCACCATTAGTTTTGAATTTCATAACAAATGGTCTGATCAGATATGAACTTGAACAAAAGATAATTTTCAAATTCTTTGGAAATTTGAAGGTATGGCAACTATGTTTTCGAATTTTTATTGTTCATGTTTTTCGTACGATTTTTTGTTCACCTATTCAATATATGTGAATTTTACTTTCACATGTAGTTTTAATAACTCTGAATAATCAAAAAATTAATCTACAAAGCCTCACCGAAGACATGGATTATTTTTCATTATCCGTTTCATGCTAATCTGTCAAATAATAAATGCTTTTCGGATAATGAATTTCTGCATTCAAAAAATACTATTTGAAAAGAAAAGTTATTTTCAAAAATAATTTTCTGTCAGTAGAGAACAAATATGTCCATAAGATAAAATACACTCTGTATAACTGAACTATTACGATAAAAACAATACACGCGAACAATACACCATCAAGAATATTGTGGACATAAATAGAAAACGACAACCCCAGCTTCAGTGCATGAAAATTACTTGGAATACTTGATTTACCAACCCCTTGTGCCATTTTATTTAGAGAAGGGAGGTCGTTTACACAAAGCGAAAGAAAAATCAATGAACTTTCAGTCCAAATAACAATTCCACTTGAGGAACGCGAAAATCCGAACGTAAACCTGATACCTTAGGGGTGAAATGGGCGTTCCTAGGGGTAGAGTGGGCGAGTCCGCGCGTCTATCCCCACTCTTACCGCTTTGTTTTCTCTCACAGCAGCCGGAAATGTGGTGGCTTGAACCATCATTGTTCTTGTCATCATAATATTGGGATAACATTTCCAGAAAGCGACTGCCTCAGATCTAATCTGTTTCCCAGTCGCTGTTCATACGCGGATGTACGAAATCTAGCTTATCTGCAGAGTTCAGTGATTCGAAGATAACAAATATTCAAGTTTTCACACGGTGCACTCCTTTCATTGATAACACGACACCCGAATTGTGTTGATCATAACTAGATTGTAGAGACGGTGCGGTAGCAGAGGAAAGACAAGTGATAACAGTGACTTTGTTCAGTGATACGTATGCTCATGATGGACGAAAGCTGTCGTCATCTGACGGCAGATGACATCAAGCAAGGCGAACTTTTCGACCAACGGTACCCGATTCCGGATAGTCCGCTGGATCTGAGAGGATCCAACGTCGATGCGCAAGAGATAAAAAGCGAGAAGGAAAAATCCGGGAAGAAAAACAATCACCAGCTAATAAAACCACCGTATTCTTACATAGCTCTGATAACAATGGCTATTTTGCAATCACCGCACAAAAAACTTACTCTGAGCGGGATTTGTGAGTTCATAATGTCCCGGTTTCATTACTACAGGGAAAAATTTCCCGCCTGGCAGAATTCCATCAGACACAACCTGTCGCTCAACGATTGCTTCATCAAAATCCCAAGGGAGCCTGGCAATCCAGGAAAAGGTAACTACTGGACTTTGGACCCGCTAGCGGAGGATATGTTTGATAATGGCAGTTTCTTGCGTAGAAGAAAGCGCTATAAGAGACCATCCCCCAACCTGATGCTGAGGGACCACCATGCCTCAGCAATGGTCGCCTCTTTTCTATCCAGTCAGGAAAACTACCACCACAGTATTTTCAGTCACGCCAGCATGCACAATCCTTACCCGTATATTCCGGGAATTCCATCAAATCTACCCAACAATCTACCGTTGCTGAGCCCCATGGATCTGTCCAGGCTGAATCTCAGCCATCTGGGACTGCTGCCGCAGCCTACTTTATGCAAGCCCGTTCCTGTTCAGGCTCCTAATATTTCGTCAGTTTCTGATTCGGAGGAGTTCATAGCCACGAAGATGAAGAAGAACAAGAATGGGTTCTCCATCGACTCCATTATGGGTAATGAAGGTAAGAACTTGAGAAAATCTGAGTTGAAAATAGCTGAGAGTCCAGATCTCGGCATGACGAGAATTCACAATCAAGGATCAGCATTTTCACCGCTTTCCTCTAGCGATGATTGGACTAGGTGAAACTTTTAGATCATTGATTTTTTTAGAAATGAAAACGTGTAAAGTTATTTTGTATAGCAGGTGCTTTTGAAAAGTTTTGGCATTTGGCTACATTCTAGTCAGAATTGTAGAAGTAGATTGGTATCCTTTTTGAATCTGAGAGAACTATTATTAACAGTAAAGTTGTTAACTTTCATAGAATCTGGAATGGGAACACTGAGAATATTGACGTTTCTATGCTGAATGGAAATTATTGTTATGACGAATAACTATAGGAAAAAAATTGAACTATTTGGATGTTGAGGATATAATACATTGAAAAAAATATTGCTGGGGTTACCAAATTTGAATTCATACTCGTATATGGTATCATTTAATAATTTTATTGGTTTGAATGAATTGAAATTGATAGAATTGAGTAAAATTTGAACATATTTAAGTCTTCACATAACTTGAAATTTATTACTTCCATATACTCTTTACTGTTCCGACAAAAGAGGTCAAGTCATTTTTCGCTTAAGTAGTTAAAAAAAATCTTATTGAGGTGGAATTAACTTGGTGATATGCTTACTCATTTGAAAATTAACGGATTATTTGCGAAAAATGTGACTCAATCATGAATAAATATAAAGAAAAATTTTCAATATATTCAGCGAAAATTTCAGTAATCAATTAGGGGGCTTATTGCCTAAATATTTTGCCGCCATTTTGCATTTTATAAATTGAGCAGGATTTCTTGTTGATGATCTTTCTGATTCCCCATCACGAGTTTTGAATGACTTTATAATTTTCCATATTAGTACAATGAGATTTACTATTTTTGAAAGAAATCAAAGAATATTAGACGATGAAAAATAAAACAAAATAATAAAATTCTCCAGTTAAATTAGTTTTTGCTACCGTAAGAGAAGCTCGAGAAAAAGTTGTTAATTTTCACAGCTGGAGAGTCTGTTTGATGGTATGTGGTATGTAATATGAGAAAACTCTAGAAGAAACACATTGAGGAGGAACCGTAATTCAAAAGTATTTATGTCTGAGTGAAAATGAGTGCAAAAATGAGCAAATTGAGCAATGATTGATATAAATTGGTACTATCATTCTGAACTGACAAATAAAATTTTGTATTCAATTTATTCATGAAAATCATAAAGACAGAATGGAATGAAAAATCGTAAGATACATTCCCTATCGGATTTATAACGTGAAATTCTATTTCAGCAGATTTATCTTTCATTTTTTCAAATTGTCAAACATAAAAAAACAGTTTAAAAAAAAATTATAAACAACTTTCAGCGTTATTGAAATATTATAGGAAAAAAATGTTTAAAATTAATTGTTGACTCCCGGAACGTTGTTTCTATTATTGATAGTAATTTTGAATAAACGGCTTCACATACTTCATATCTAGTTTGTTTATTGAATAAACAAAATTTTCAGTACAATAAATCAAAGCAGTCATTTAATTTGTTTGGAATGGAACAAACAAGTTCGTTTCAAAAAATAGTTCAAATATGTAGAGTTAATACTTCAAATCCAATGTCATGTAACAGATTTTTCGTATAATATAACAGAGATAACACTCAGTTCCAATGGAAATAATTTTTTTCGTATTACGTTCAGTTTCATTTTAATTTGTTGGTCGAATAGTTTGTGTGGGATTAAAACGATATGAGTTGATAACCTCATTATTGAGTATCTGTGTTATAATAGGATTTTGCCATGCACTCAGTGGTATAGTTTGGAAAAAAACATTTTTAGTTGATCAATGTTATTCCATATAATCGAGTTCGACTTAGAAAATAATGTCAATTTACAGTTTAAAATTTAAATTTTTTTTGCATTCTCAAAACAGAAAAAATTCCAAATTTTCCCTTCGAATAAATAAAAAAGCAATTTTTACTTATATTCCTTATTAAATAACCATCACATAACATTATTCTTGTTGCCGTTGTAGGAACTTTTCTTGTTCCATTAGCCTTTTGAATAAGTGTTTCACATGGGTTTCGAATCTTAAATTACTTTCGAGAATAAGCCTCAGACTTTTCTCTTTATCTACAATTGACAGGTCTGTGTCAAGTATTTTTATTTTCACTTCGTCTTCAATTATCTTCCTGACATTTTTTGGCCCAAAGATTGAAACATTTGACTTACTTAGGTTGTTAACTAGATAATGATTAGTTGCAGTTTCGACATGAATTGAGGAAAGATTAATGAACACTTGAACAGCATAGAAAAATGATTTTGATTTTCTTCATGAAAATTTTCTTCAGACCAACTCATCTCATTTTCTGTTCGTGATATCGAGTTGTCTTTAAATACAGATTCATTCATCGAATATTTACGAACAATGAATAAGTACAATGCATTTTATGAAACAGGATGACTGCTTGAATGTAGGTAATGGAAAGTTCTCTAAATTAGAAAATATAATACTAATATTTTAAAAATCTTAAAATGTGAATTAATGGCCTACCGAAACCTCCTGACAACGAATCACGAAATCACTAAAATAGTAAAATTATTCCGTAATCGTACTCTATGCAAATTAACAAGTAAGTATTATCAGTTATTGATGAAGGTGTATCAGTTATTGATGAAGGTACAGAAGATATGTCATTTGAGTAAGATATACGAAGGGGAGAGTCATTTAACAAAACTGCCGTTCTGAAAAGAAGACCATACCTCTAAGAAATAAAAATGTTTTATTTTTCATATTTAAAAAGTATATCTAGATGTTTCCGTAGAGCGAGAAAATTATTCGCTATGAATGAGATTCGAAAAAAATATCATCTGTTAAAGTCATTTTCTAACTATTTTTAATCTACAACTGTGATCAAGAAAAGTAATATGTTTTCGGAAAAACATCAATAACATGTCAAAAATGACTTACTATCAAGAACTGTACATAAATGTTGTTCATCATAGAGTGAGAAACAAAAAAAATCCCGAAGTTGGGGTATTGTGAACATTTTATGGCCTTTGAGAAAAAGAAAACATTTTCTGTTAGATATTAGTACATCCAATTCATAGGAAAATGTGAAAAAAAGTTTAGGACTACTTTCTTATGCACGGAGGTCTATTAAAGGTTTCATAGTTTTAATTTTTCATTATTAGTTTTTGCATATAGTTAAAATAGGTCAATTTGGTTCGTGAGTCTAGGATTTGTAAGTTTGGGAATGTGAGTTTGGGTTCTGTGGATTTAAGATTTATGAGTGGAATTATTGTGAGTGTTAGGTATGTAAGATCGTGAGTTTAGACTTTGTAGTATCGAGAATGGATAGATGGAGTATTGTGGGTATTGATTTTCCAGATTTGGAGTTATTTTGGAAATATGACCGATACTTGATAAAAATCCATTATAACGTTTTCAAAATGAACATTCAATATTAAAGATTACAAAATCGCAACACGTGTTTCGGCGTCACAATACTCTAATCTTGAAGCGCGAAATAGATGTCGCAATTTTGTAAACTTTTAAGTGGAAATCACACATCACAATGTTTTTTTTTGATAAATAACTTGATATTTCATGAATTTTACGTTTTAAAATTCATTCATTCATTTCATCAAAGAAAGAAAGATTCATCATCAAGTATATTGAAAATTTTGTGATGATCTCAAGTTTACCTAACAAACGTCATTCTTGGCGGTTTGGTGATTCTGTATATTATAGAGATGGTATTGTATATTTAGGTTCTTGAAAAAACCAACATCAGATTTTAATTTCGAAAAATAGAAACTTCAAAAAGCTTATATTTATCAGGGGATATTGATTCATTCAAAAATGTAAATGCGTATCTTACATTTTCAAAAACAGTTCTTACAAAATGTAAAGAAATATCTCGTTAGAGTTTGTGATTTACGTGCAAGTCATTCAAATCTTTTGAGCATTAATTTATTTCTAATCTATCATTGAGTTATTAACTGATAAATCAACAAAAAAATTGAATCTTGTATCACTGTAAATCTATCAAAGCAATAAAGTTACATTTTTAATCAAAGATAATTACATGAACAAACAAGACTCCTTCCATATATAATGTAGCCTTCCCAATCCAGATGCGAAAGAAATAATGTAAAACAGATTTTTCAGGAGCTGCCAAATATTTTCAAAGGTACCAATATCTCAGAAAGACCAAAGACATGTCGACTGTTAATGTGATTATATTGTTGCAATATTTATTATTTAGATTTAGTATTTTAGTTTTAGAGAATTTGAAACACACATTTCCCACCCGAAAGTTCTAGTAGAATCGGCCCCAAGAAAAAGAAATGAACAAAATCAACAAGTGAATAAGTAGAAGATACAATGACACATATTTCAGTTTCTGGGTAGGTATTTGGCGAAATTTCGATGAAATATGTGTCATGATTGGAAACGATTTTAGTTCCAGTAATGATAAAACTATTCTCTAAATTTCTTCATCACCTAGAACTGAAAGCGAACAAATTTAGGTACATACGATGCAATACAATACAATATATTTATTCCTTAAAACGATCAATGATATAGGAGTCGTCAAAGTATTACAAAATAAAAAATGAGAAATAAAACTTTTCTTTGTTTTTCACCACTTTTAGTTGTAACTAATGTTGTTATTGCAGTTTCGTCCTATAAGGACATTTTCAAACAATAAACAGTTTATTGTAATTGTGAAACTGCAGTAACAACATTAATTACGAATAAAAGTGGTAAAAAAACATAGAAAGTTTTATTTCTCATTTTTCATGGCGATCTACCACGTAGTAACGTGGTAGATCACATTCATCACTTTGTTACAAAATAGATAAATGCAACACATGAGAGTGCTCGTAGAGACCAAAAAAGAGTTAAGTAACTTTGAAGTCGAAAACCGTTTTTAAAAACAATTTATTTTATTCAAAATTACAATATAAATTTCTAGAGAACTTCTCACATCGAGATCTGCAAAATGAATGAATAAAAAGTTACGATGATAATCGTTTCTGGATCCGGGGTGGGAATCTGCAAGCACTGCATTTCCTTGGATAGTCTGCAAAATCTCTTCACATAACTAAAGCAATAAGATGAGTTTCCATAGAGGAAAATCTAACACACCCAGTTCATCAGTCTTTTAATTGACGAGTTCTTCCGAAAATGGATCGGAATAGGTTGCGAAAAATATAGATGCAGGTAGTAATTAGTTTCAAAATGTAATCAAAGTAGCTGATGAATAAGGAACTGAACAACTTCAAACTCTCAAATTTCATCTTTCATGAAAATTTCAATCATAATTTTCATACTTAAAAACTATATTGTGAGGAGAATTTCAAGGGCTTTAGAACAACTTACTTGATTGGGGGTGATTGTCAGCTTAGCTCGAATAAAGTGGCGGAATCAAAAATATGGTAGAAGATACAATTAGGGTCAAATAAGATAAAAAATGTACTTTTTAGGATGCAATGGTATTATGTTTAGAAATCCGTCTGTCATGAGTCGTACTCAAAATAATTCAAAACATTGTAAATGGTTGATTATGACTTTCTGCTCTGGAGTCTTTGTTATACAAAATATGAAATGGAGAATACAGGGTGTTTCAAATTCGATCCTCACCATTGGGTTCTCGGAAACTATGAGAGATAAGAAGATGGTTGAATTGGGGCAAAGTTGCGGCAATATGCCGTTGAGAAAGTTCTGAAATTCCGAGTATATCCGGAGATATCCGGTAAAAACAGATGTTTCGGAAAATGGTTTTTATTTTTTTCTGGCTTTATTTTTCGAAAGATTCAAAAATAAATTGCACTTCCACATTACCACTTTACCCTGCTACATAATGGTGTTTTCAGATTTTCTATCCGACGTTTCGTCTTCCGGCCACCATCATCAACTTTATTTTTTCTTATGGGCGCT